>CAAKMY010104362.1:7200-62283 GCA_901111285.1 Corrigiola litoralis | reverse complement strand
TTTTTTTTTTTTTTTTGATTGCTGATCGAAAGCACCCACATAAAATCATACGAAAAGCGGAAGAACGTCCATAGTCAAGAAAATTACTCCCCAAGTTGGAACTAGCAAGATTAGAGTAAAATTAACATGTGGTCATAAAATTAGCTTAAGCTTGTCACCATCAAACTACATAAATCAACAATGATGGAAAATCCCCTAAGAAGGGGCTTGTTTTTACAGTTAAGACAAATCCCGCCCCAAAGTATCGACACTGCAAAACTTTGTACTCAACATTCATGTGGCTACGCTCAACAACCAGGTATGGAATTGAAGAAAAAAGAATGTACGAAAACCTCCTAAATGTTGTCTACGAGTTCCTATGGTTGCCATGAGAATTTCTACAGCACTAGCAAACGCCTTAGAGCAATTCAATGGAAACAACAAAGACAGTTATCAGCACTGCAACAAGCAACTTCAAGTTAACATTGAATGATACTGCATGATTTTGTCCCCTGAACACAAGATTAAAACAGAATATTAGGATACAGAACCGCTGCAAAGTTAAAAACAGAGAGAAAAGGTAGTTCAGAAATACTTTTGCAAGCCGGCCAGAGCACCGCAGAAAATAACATTGTCAGGAGCTGCAAATTGGGCATTTTTATCTTCATAGTCAACCAGCTTTATATAAGTTTCTTGGCCTAAATACCACCTATCCAGGTTTTCTGTTCTGATATTCCATGCTCCTGGATTGTCAAGATAAGCATAGACTGCTGTCCAACCCCCGGGGAAAACCTGCCACCAACAGTATTTAGAAGACAAGAAACTGTATAAAGAGTAAAGACAATGGCTGTAAATCATAACCTGCAAGCTCCAACAGATTCAAGTTATGAAAGAAAACAATCTAATTTTGTTTGTGTACGTACCTACACTACTAGCTAAACACACTAGCACCAGTAAATGCCACATGTAATAAACATACATTATCCAAGCTATTTTTTTTGTTTCGCTTCTATAACAAGGGATGGCAATGTTGTAATCTAGGTTCTTAATTACTGGAATGTCGGTAACAAATATACTGCATATGAAGGAATGATCTGCAAACCTGTACTGTGCAGCGATAAATTGCATCCCATTTGTTATAGTTACCCCGGCTGTCATTTGTCCATACACCATAATCCATCCTGCAGTTAACAGATCAGAAAGTCTTCAGTGTAAATCTCATTTAGTTTTCAAGTCAAAGGGGCCAACAAGGGAACAACAGATGGAACATACCCAACAACATAAAACGAAAAGCCATCCATGTGGAAGGTCTGCATTACTGTATCGTTGTTCTGAAATACAATCTCCACGAATCCTTTAAATGTACCATTGATCATAGAGGTGTCCCTTCGAGACCGACCAGTCAATGGCCTACTGGGAAAATCCAGCTTGTAGTCACCCTTCACATTCTTCCAGTCCGCAAGCATAATTGGGGTGGTAGGAGTCACAAATGAGATCCCATTTAGAGTAGCAAGACGTTTCCCACCGATGGTTGTAGGTGGCATGGTCTGGAGAATGTATGTGTCGGTCACATTAATATTCCCATAGTGAAAGGAGCCTTGTGGATTAGGACGAGCTCCACTTGCAGATCCATTTTGCCTGGCTCAGATAAATAACACACAGATCTTCAGAAATATTTCACAAACTATGCTATCAGCAGTACTAGCTCAATGCAGATATGTTGAGGTGGACCTACAGTCCTTCGCCACTGAAAGGACGCAACTCACTAACTCCAAGAATGCTGATCTTAGAAGACATTCACAAATGCCACACAACTGAAGAAATACAACACCCCATCCTTAGCAAGGCAGAATAAACTGCAACAACAGCAGCAATCCTCGATGCAAGGTCTAAGGAGGTCTAGATGCGCACAGCACAAGTTTAGAAAAGATATTGAGTAGAGAACGATGTTTTTCTTTTGGAAGGGGGGGGGGGGGAAGAGGTCCAGTAAATAAAAGAAGCACCAGTCTATAAAAGGCTATTATGATAAATCGAAAGACAGATGTTATGAAAAGATGCTGGGTAAAACTAAGATATCAAAAATAGCTCGTGAGATAGCATTATAATGTAATTAAAATCTGGTGAAATCTGCTTGGTATGATAATGATAACCGAATCAAATTTTGTCTTAGTCATCATGTGCCAAACAATTTAATAACAAACATCAAATTGTGAACAAACCTGACAGATTTTGCCTGGTTCAAAGACCAACTCTTGTCATAGATATCATTCGGAGGATCAGGGAGAGGGCCGGCTGCCTTTCCTTTAGAATTGGTATACTGCAAAATTGCTACACCAGTGACTCTTTGCCATATGGATTCATTCACAAATCTAGCACTTGCCACAATGTAGTAGTCACTGCTTGCATTCTGATCCATTGTCACGAGAAAAGAATAGGACTGCCCAACATGAATATCGAAGCTGCTATAATTTGTCTGCGATGTGTAATATCCTTCAGTTTCAGCCAGATTCAAGTTGTGATTTTGAATTCTGAAATTCAAACTAGTTGAGATCCCAATATTGTGCACCCGGAACCGATATGTTTTGCCTGCATTGTGCCAGTATTAAAACCATTCATGGGTCTGGGCAGCATGTTAATTGCATAAGCTACTAAAATTTCAATATTCTCATAATCTGACCAAATGAGAGAGACAGAATATCTTGCGATAAAAAGGCTACCAACCCGAATCATGTAAGATACGCAAGAAAGAAACAGGAAAAAACCAGTTACACTTCAATGCACAATTAAAATGTGATATAACCGAATACCTGGCTCGACTTGAATGGTCTCATACTCAATACCAGCAGGGACAATAGTATCATTATACTGATAAGGCCCCTTTCCATTGATAAGAACCCCATCTGGCATTCCCAAATCCTTGCCAGCATCCAAGTCTGCCCTCAGCGCCTAATGCAGATGAAAAACATAGATAAGCATACATACTATTTTCTAATCCAAGTTTTACAGAATATGTGTTGAGCACCTAGTAAGTGCTTGCCTTATGGTCACGAGTATACCAGTCACCAATCATGAGGATGACATCTCCATCTGGCTTAGGGAAAGGCAGAGGAATAATGCTCCTGTTGCCAATTATAATCGGACCAAACCCACCAGAAGCTCTTTGAAAATTTATGGAAGGTTGGTAAAAGAAGCTCCCAATCTGATCCTTAGCCTGGAACTGATATGTGAAATTCCAATTTGGAGGAATGACACAATTAGTTCCTTTGACACCATCTTGCCACGGATCATCCTGCATGTGAATGCCATTCCTGTAACAAGTATTGATCAAAGGACTGTTAGCTCTCACCTTCAAACTAATGCATGATTATAAAGCAAACTATTTATGTGGAAGAACCCATCGATTCAGCCAAGTTTAACAAGACTTTACTTAATGGCACATCCAGTGCTCCACATTCTAAAATTTGTAGGTGGAGTTCAGCAACCAATTAAAGATAATAAAGATCAAAAGAAAGCTTGAAATACATTAAAGAAGACCTACCAATTGACCAGAAGAGATTCATCCAATTTGTTCTTCACATCAACAACAACATTGTTATTGGTAATAACCTCCATAACCGGTCCTGGAAACTGATCATTGACCACTATAACCTGCAATAAAAAAAAAAACATATAAAAAATTCTCAAACACTAGCTAAATTCATGAAACAAACTCCACTAACAGTATCTATAAAACATTGAAGAACAGAACTACTTATTAGATAAATAACTCAGAACTTGCTAAAGTACTCCAACATTCAACCTCCCAACCCCCTCTAAAAGCCAAACTCACCTAAGCTGAAATGAGCTTTAACACATGAGAAAGCACTACTTAACCAATAACAATCACATAATCAAACAATTAAAACTCTTTCCTACATTATAGGCCCACAGAATTTACACTCCCTTCTACAAAAGAGGAGCCTAAAATCGCCCTCGCACATAGAGTGTAAAGATTAATCCAAGGAATGTAAATCACAATCCAAAATTTCTATCCATACTAAGCAACAAACAAATTGGCGTTCTCTTCCCTGTGCACAAGCTTATTCACTAAAACTTTCTCAACCTACATTACAAGAAAAGTCCAGCAAAGAAAAAAAGAACCAATCTTTCTCCAGCAAAAACCCCAGGGAGGGTTTATCCACTTTTTCCGATTTAAAATGAGAGCAAAAAGTCGCAGATGAAAATCAAACCCGGCTTGAAATGAGTGCACAAAGACGCAGATAAAAATCGAACCCCTCAACCTCTCTGAAGCATTCTTTAATTCAACATTACCACATAAACAAACAAAAAAAAAAAAAAAAGCAAGAACATCAAATCCAACAGCACAAATCAATGCAAAACCCCCCACATTACACACAAAATCCAATAAACCCATAACAGCAAAATCATGAACAAACAACACAAACACAAAAGATCCCACCTTTATTTCCAAAATCTAAAACAAACCCATTTCAGCAAACTAGCATTACTACCCCTAAACCAAAAAATAAAAAGTTAGAGAACAAAAAATAAACCTGCTGAGGAACACCCAAAGGAGACAAAGTCTTGTAAGAGTAAGTAAACTTAAAGTTAACATATAAGTCTGCACTCAAACAACCACTTATGCATAACCCAACAAACATCACAAAGTACACCCAAAACACTTCCATGATAAACTTTTCACTTCTCTGAACTAAAACAGCACCAAAAATAACTCAAGTTTCAACTTTTTTATATATTCTAGCTAGAAATTTTTACATGGTAGTAGTAAAAAGTAAAAATTAATAATGGGGTAGTTGAATGAAGTGGTGTTTTTCTTGTTTGAGAGGGAAAATGAAACGGCTCTCTTTCTACAAGTCTCTACTAATTTTTTGTCGCGATTTCCAACGTCTATATTATGGGGTGACTGTATAAAAAAAACACTTTTTGTGAGAAAGAAAAAAAATAGCGTGTGTACTGTGTAGTGTCTAGTATACTACAGTAGGACAAATCGCGTGTATTTTGGGTTTGATTTTGTACCCGAAATAAAGGGATATTAATACGCGGTGTGTGTGACTGGATTCCCACTCATGACTCACCTTGTGGATTCTTGCCATTTTTTTCTGCTTTGCGACAAAGATTTTATGTACTTCATCTTTCAATAATGTTATTATGAGTTTCGTTTATTATAGTCCTACATTTCATTACTGCCAGTGAAAATTAAAATCTAGTATTAGTTGTCAGGCATTGTTAAAAAAGGTTGCTTTATTTTAACGTAATATCTGAATTAGTAAAAAATTGAGTTAAAGTGGTCACTTGAAATATGACTGTATGATATATGACTTCTTTGTTTATTACAATGATTATTATTTACTTTTTTATTAGTGCAAAGTGAAAGACCATTTGGAAGCTTTTTTATATTTGTATAAGTTTTTTTTTCAATTATTATGTGAGTTGCATTGGTGAAACAAGAAATATTCAGATATTGGAAATTCAATTGTGGATGACTTGGAAAAAATATCAAATGAAGGAGTAGATATTTGTCATTTTATTCTATTTCTCAATAATTGGTTTATGAATGTGGACAGATAAAAATACGTATATGGCAAGTTGAGCTAACCAAACCCTTTCCCAAATTAATCAAAAATTTTATCCATATTCTTCTATAATGTAGTGATTTGTTTGGCAATTATGCTATTTTGGGCTAAATTATATCGTGATTGTCCATAATTAATAGATCATGCGGGTTATGAGAAAGTAACCATGGATATCCCCTTTTGTGATTATAACCCATGACTCCATCAACCAAATTTGGTACATCGATTAATTCTTATAGATTTATCATAGGTTATTGGAATTTGATTTCACTCAACCATAACAGTTCACCATAAGCAAGTTTAATGCTATATCCATTTTAAAGTCGAGTCAACACTTCTAATTTAACCTCATCCAATTTGTTTAGAAAACCTCTAATATCATTTGATTGTCATATAGTGCACCCCTTAGTATGATGTATCTTGCACCATATTCATCATTACAACAAATACATATTTACGTAAATTAATATATTTTATATATATTTATGAACTTTAATATGCATGGATCAATTGACAAACCCTGATGCACCAAAAATCAAGCAGTAATTGGCTCCATTTGTGTCCTGCCAGAATACTACCTTTGTACACTACCACGTATTAGGTATGTATGCAGCATTAGTATATGAGTGCCTTTATATGAGTCAATACATCCTTTGTACACTACCTTCGATACTTCAAACTATACTACGATTATACAAAAAGTCGACTATCAAAAATAACACACATGACACACCTGCCAGATCATAATAGTTGGTGAGGATTTGGTGCGAAGGATAAGTATCTTAATTTAAGTCTTAAACCACCATTTCATTTACGAAAGCGACTATAAGAAATAAACCATTTACTACAAGCACAGAAGGACTGTCTAATCTAATTAAGTGACACTAAATTGCCGCATCACTTTCACTGCCTATTTGTAGGTCAATACCTAAGCCATTGCTTTATATGCATGTGTTTATGGTGACTGCAATGCCCTCCCATAGTCGAAAGTTTGGAAAAAAAAAAAAAAATGGAAAGTGTTGGTAAGAGCAAAAGGAATACTCATTTCCATACTCGATCACCGGAGTGATATCTCACGATCCTTTTTCTTAGAAAAAGAGAGTTCACTTGTTAGACTTTTAACTACAACTCAGAGATTCAGAGGCCTGAGCATCCATCATTGTTAAAAAGGAGTCGATTGCAAGTGATAGCATTTGAAAAGGCACACCCAAAATGGCATCTCAAAACTTTATACAATATGTTTCTTGTGGACATTGACTATCAATCGATAAATACAACACATTTGCACCAGTGCACCACCATATATGAACGGTGTATATAACAACGGCATCCCCAACAGAAGGAAAATAAGTTGGGTAAGTTATTGCACATTTGCACCACCATTTCTCTTGGTCACGTATGCTAACGCTCTATAATAACAAAGTACATATATACCTTTTCGACTCATAGAACCCAACATAAGCGCAAGTAATAATCAAGCAACCACCCTTTTATCCAAAATAAAAGGTGGCAGAAAAAATGGATCATAATCACACAAATTTTATCAATAGAAAGGGCCAATGTCCGCAGAGTCTAGCTTCCAGATCTTCACAGAAGCCGTGACGCTAGCATCGGTCGCATTGTTGAAGAGGAAAATCCTGGCATCTCCATTGATGGCCTTAGTCGGGTAAATTCTGGAAGTGATACATGTCCTCCCTCCTTGACCAAAGGCTTCTACTACTGAATGATCAACCTAATCAACAACCAAACGAATTGATTACAAAGTCTGATAATTGGTATACAGTTTGCAATACTTAAAAAGGAGCGACATGCCCTTAATTGAGCTCAAGTACAATGTAAATTGTAGAGGGTTAAACATACAAGTAGCCTCATGCTGTATTTTTCACCCTCTAGAACTGGTACTGGTCCACCATAAATTTCTTTGTCAACACCATTAGCCTTTGATGACCTGCACCAAAACATCACCCACACACTTGATCAATAATGCTTTAATTCGAGGATCTTACTCTTACACCCTAATTTAACTTTATGTGCTTGTATTATGTATGTATCCTTCTATAAGAACGTACCATTTATGGAGTTATTTGGAAGTAAACTGTGGTAGGCTGGAACAGGATTAAAAGAACAAAAATTCTAATTGAGCAGCCTGACACTAGAATTCCGAGGAATGGTAAAACTGGGGAGTTGGTTAGTTAAATAAGTTTCACTTCCTACACAACGGAGGGAACTGCTCGCCTAGTCCCCCCAAGGTAGATGAAATCTTGCAATGATTCCAATTCTCATATGCAACCGAACAAGTTTGACATTTTCTCATGAACTACAACTTCATATGAAATGTAACTTTATGGACATTGTCCATTCCAATGGTGAATCAAACAACCACTATAGAGTCGCCAAGACATTCTACTTCCATAAGTATATTTCAAAACTCACAAGTAAATAAAGGAAGAGATAAGTTACCTGGACTGATCAGCGCAGAACCAATTATGGACAGTGCCATCTGAGGCCTTAGCGACATGAAAATAGACAGGGGTTAGCTCAGTGAGAGATTCATCAGCCAAAACCAACAGCCCAAATGGGCCCAAAGTCTGCTTCAGTGCTGCTGGACTGCAACTGTTGATCACATCATCCCCAACTGTTGACTTTAGTGCCTCAGAGTCTACCACAAATTCAGCACTTACGTCCAACTGTTATCACCAGATTGCCCAAGATTAGCTTAATCCGATTATAATTAGTGCAGAGTTATTAAAGCTTCATCAACGGTTTATTCTATTGCAACTTAATGCTCGTTACATCTATGATCTATGATAACGTAACGTTTAGTACGAAGTATATAGTCATGATTAGAGTATTAATAAACCTGTGCTGCAGAGGCTATGTTAAGATTAACGATGGATCCTGGTCTTAAGTGCACATTATCCACTTCTATGCTCTCTTTCCTCAAGCTTTCAACTTCTTCTACTGGCCATTGAAGTATGTTGGTCTTTGTCTTTTCATCAAAGGTCACAGCCCTTGGAATTGTCTGGAGTAAAACAACAAAGAGACAGGACAAAGAGCGTCAATAACGTACGTAGGGAATGCCAGTAATGGTCAGTTTTGTACATATTTCAAAACTAGGGATAAAACAAAAATCCACTACATATCATGAAATAGATTGGTAGTCATTGAAATTAGTCTATAAAATTATCTAGATTGGTAGTTCTCGAACACGATTCAAGACGCATTCTTACTTCCTGAGATGATTTGGCGAGAAAATCATTAACTTGCTCAATGCGGAAAATGTTTGATTGACCCCAAAAGTTACCAAAACCTTTTTACATGAATTAAAAAGAAAGTGACTGGTAATGGATATTATAAATGGTTGTGTTTTGGTATATTGGAGCAGCTCATGTTATGGGGGGAGGAAATATGAGGATTCGAACTTGGGAGAATCCCCACACACGTTAAACTCCGAATCATTCGTAGAACATATGTAATATCATAACTCAATGTGTAATACATGCAATATAATATGTCACAACTACGGACTACATGTTTACCTTTATGTTCAATTAGATTAATTAGTCTGTGTGTGTACACATCTACCCTATCTAGCAATGGAACAAGTGTTCATGTATTATTTTTTTGGTGAAATACAAGTGTTCATATATAAGATTTCTTTGTCTACGTTAATCGTGATATCAATGCCTAAAATGATGCCAATAATGATAGGAATTTATAATGAGCTAATCTACTAATGGAAAAAGTGTAAAAAGTGAGTAAAATGACTTGGATACTTAGTGTTTATACCTGTATGGATGCCCACCCTTTCAATAAGTCATCATCCTCCGTATCAGTCTCACCAACCCAACCCCACAAGATCCTCCTTCCTTTGTTTTGGTCATAAAATGTCTTGGATGCATAATATTTTCCATAATCTACCCTTAACCCGATACCGACATCCAATGCCGGGTTATCGGGTACCCAAGTCTCAGTATCAATATCATAGGTTCCCAAAGCATAATGATCCTGCTTGTTATCATCCAAACTAGCCTTCAAAACGTGCTTTACATCAGGCCCATTAACTGAGGTGTCCAATCCATTTTGGCTCTTGGTCGAAACTGGGTAAAAATCGACACATTCCCACATACCCGTACCCGGGACCTTATGAAGCTTGTTACTCACTAGTTCATAAGTAACAAAATCCTTGGTCTTGTACACTAGTGCAATACCCGCTTTGTCATCGGTATCATTTTTCGACCCAATTATGAGCCTCCAAACACCGTCTGGTCCGATCCATGCGGTTGTTGGGTCACGAAAATCCTTCAAACCAATTCCCTTTGGTGGGGTCAAAACCGGGTTAGCCGAGGACTTGACCCAATCAAGTAGCAGGGGATCCGATAGGTTGGCCGGGTAGGCAAGATTTTGGACTTGGACAAATTCGTCAGTGTCACCCGTATAAAGCATTGTGATGTTGCCATCTGGCAAGAGTGTAGCTGACCCTGTCCACACACCGTTAATGTCGTACCATTGATCAGGGACCATTGAGATAGGGAGGTATTTCCAGTGAATCAGGTCCGTTGATACTGCATGGCCCCACACAATGTTACCCCAAACAGCTGATTCAGGGTTGTATTGGTAGAACAGATGGTAATAGCCCTTGTGGTACAGTGGACCTGCAGCCATGCAATTCAAACCATTTACTAAGGTAAAACGTGAAAAATACTTTCTTGCCTAACGCTTCTAACAAATGTATTATGTATATGCAAGCTTATTTGACTAGGTGAATAAATTACAAACATTATTAGATGGCATGTAACCCCCACGTTTTCCTCTACCAGTACATCAGCTATCTCAGCCAACCGTATCCATTCACTACTAACTCGGCCTACAAAATCCATTGGTCGGGAGTCGGGACCCCTTATTTGGCCTACTATATTCACCAAGTGACGCCAACAACAAAACAAAACACATCACATTCTTCATTGGTCTACAACTTCATAAACGGCTCAAATGGATTAGCTTCTTAGCCACACACCTCCTTTCCAACAATGAGTACTTTATCCAAACTATTCGTGTTCTTTTTGTACATATCATTCACTAGTCCGGTCATTATTAGACACCGCATTTGTTAATATAAAAAAAAATTATAAATATACTTACATGATCGATGGAGTATAGTTTACACATTCACCTATCATAACATGGAGTACATATTTATTACGAAAAATATAATTTCACGAAAAAAATATGATTTATATATCCATCATATATACATTTATCTTAATATATGTAACATCATATTAATAGTGTAGCATATAATTTTCTCTTATAAGACCCCTTTGTTTCATAAGAGTATTTTACATTAAAAGTTATGATAAATCTTTGGTTGAGAGATGCTGCCAGATCTTAGCCCTTACATTACATCAACTAACATGAAAACATTTGGAACGGTCAATGATGCTCTTTAATTTATTAATTTTCCCTTTCTCTTCTTATTTACACTATTTTAATAATAATAATTAAAGCAATAAACAGCTAGAAGACTTAAGTTATCCATTGAATGATTCTTATTTCGGTGATGGGCTATTATTGGAAAGGACATACCTCTGATGATGTAGATACTACATAATGATGCATGATTAGGTATCTAGTGTACTCTATGCATAAAAAGTGTTGAAATCCTCCAGAGTTGAAAAACAACTCTATAATGTAAAGTTTTCCCGAAATAGCACTAATTTAATTTACATTTTCCCCCTTCGGTTGCTTTGGTCATGCATCCCACTTTCGATGCTACCAATTATGGTAAACTCTACCAACTCTATGAGAATAAACTCTAAAGGATCCAAGTCCGCATGAAAGTGACTATTAATGCTAGATTACCACAAGAGTTCGCGTAATTGAATCTTATCAAAATTCAAGCGCTTGCGATTTACTTATGGAAGGATCGTTAACTCATTATCCATTAATCACGATCATTTATGTTATCTTTTATGAGGTTAATATTTTAACCGGATCACTTAATCTTTAGTATAAGGCTTGATCATCAGATCATCATGTGAGTATGTGAGCTACTTCATCTTCATATGGCAAATTTCATATTTCCCCAAAATCTTGTGATCTTGTCATCGATCATCTAATAGAAGAAGGCTTGATGGGCTATTAGCCTATTAATAAAAGGTTTTGTACATTTGTATTATGAGATAAGACTATTAGTGAATACATTAGAAAATGAAAGTGCATCTTGGAGTTTTCTTGTGGTTGTGTGGCTTAGTAAGTTATCTCGATAATATAAAAAGCTTTCATAAAGTTTGATCTGTACCATGTTTTTACATTAGCTGAATTGTGTGGTTTCTCTTTTTATTAATTACTATAGTATTACCAAATTTGTATTTTCTATAAAGTTTATAGTTTTATGTTTTGTTATTTTTGAATTTGTAAATTGGCTTATCCTTAATTGTTTTTAAGGAAGGTTCATCCTCAACGTGAAGTCCTTTCTATCAAATGTCGTCGCACTTGGCACTTTGGTAGAGAACTGTCAATTGATCTCCGTGCACACCTTTTATGTTTTCCTATATTGATCGATCAGTCGTAAATTGTCACTTTAGATAATAAATTACTTCATTAACATTTTAGGAATATTTTTCTACATTTCCTAAGAAGTCAACTAGTAGGTTAACCTCAGTTTTGATGATTACATACGTTTGACTCCCTTTTCATATGGATCAAATTAAATTACGTAAAGAAAGTTACTCCTACTATATTAGCTGTCATCAAAATGAGGAAGCAATCAACAAACAAGGAAGATAATCTTCATCTACGTCTAAATCAAGCAAAATAAGAATAACAACCAAAATTGCTTAAGGACAAGAATGAGAAGTGCGAAACTCACCATTAGGATCTGAAGTAAGCCATTTCAACCCACGAACATTCAACGAACAAATACAAAACAACGAGAAGTACGCATATTAGCAACCTTATCTTATGAACATTATCAAAATACAAATCATCATAACATGCATAAAGTCAAACACGAAAAAAGAAGGGAAGTTAAGACAACGTACTAATGAAACCTACCATTCATCCAATTCTTCTGAGGTTGAAAATGATACCCCGTCCTTTGCCATAGTAACATGTCATTGGTCCATGGATATGATAAGCCACCGAAATTTCCTCCTACTGCCCGGAAAACTTTCTCAGACACTCCTTCATTCTTCCCTCTCGACGACACCGGTCTCGACGACAATGAGCTCGGTGAAGGCTCGGCAGCAGGCTGGCCATTGAATAGCACTGCCACCAATGATAGCAAAAACATGCATGAGACTGTTGCAACGGTCAACCACTTCATGGGCCTAAGTGCCGGGCCCTCGGGTTCGGGCCGGGCAGGAGAGGGCTGGTACGTAGACCGGAGGAAGGCCTCATTTTGCTCTAGGTCGGGTAGGATCATGTAGGAGGCCATGTTGGTGTTTTCTTGTAGTGCGTAAGGAGGAGGATATATAGTAGTAGATGATTAAATAAGGTGTTACACTAATTAAATTATTATTAAGAAGGGGGTGTTTATTTCGAGTTAGTGGGAAGTTTTAACTTTGGATTTAGCTAGGAGATCCAAGGATGTTCGAAAAGGCAGAAAGGTCATATGGGAGATTGTAAAGTTTATCCTCCAAACAACATCTAATGGGGAGAAGCTTAAAAGGGAAATATTAGTAGAAAAATAAGCTATGTATGGTGAGGAGAGTATATTATGGGGATGTGATTATTCTATACCCAATCATGTATACTACTACTACTCACTGGAGTATTGTCCATTGTCTATTGAGAGGAGATGACTAGATGAGTTATTGATGAGTGATGAGCTAGGAGTGATGTGTCATGTAGGGATGTGGGGACTAATTAATTCACAAAATAGATGTCTCATGTGATATGTCATGGATCTCGTGGTATATAGTAGAAGGGGGAGTTGAGGTAGATTGCGACGTAGGGAGGGACAACAATGCACCCTTGATTGGTTTAGGATGGATGTTGAGCTCTACTCTACTCTTCCAAAAGCAAAATATGGAGTACTCCCTTAATCCCCTTATGAAGGAAGCACATGTATAAAATGTGCAAACTCCAAAAAAAAAAAAGCTTTCATATGATTGTGTTTTATATATATATATATTTGAAAATATAAAGACCACACTTATACATAATGAAATAATTTGGGTTTAATCGCAGTAAAATAATAGCTCAACATATAATTCATCCGTTTTGACATAGTATAAAATTGTTGTCAGTGTGTTTATTTGGTTGAACATTTTTTGATGCATATTGATGGTTGATGGAGTAATAATTTTTTAACTCTGTTTTATGTAAAGTACTATTTTGAATACTTATTGAGTTGTAGGGATTTAGATGAATTATCTGAGTTTTGTAAATCAAGTAAATTTTTTTTAATATGCAAAGTATATAGGCTTATAAGAATTTAGAAGTAAGGTAACTCAAAATTGTTTTAAAAGAGCTGTATTGCAGTGAAGGGAATAGTTTATCAATGTGCATTGGTACTTTCCCCAGATACTGCTCCCACTTTGAAGCTACCATTCAAACATAGCCAATCATTCAAGTTGATCCTGATTGTCTTCCTACTTCTTTAAGTTTCAATTGGTTGAAAAGTAGTTGGAGGCTTAGAGCCTGTATGTTTTCTTTTCTAACTTGTAAACTAAACAGTGGCCGGCGAATAGGGTGCAGGTTGATTTGGTAGTTAACGTTCTGAAACTCATTTCAGTGATTACGTGTGCGATACCACTCCATGCCGATTGGCTGTCCATGAATTATAATTGAAAATGCAAATTAATAAATAAAAAACTTTTTGATTTTATCTTGTCACTCAACATTAAATTAGTCACCTTTTATCAACTTTTAAGTCAAAAATATTTTTAATTTAAATTTCTACCATATCATATTCCCTCATGTTCCAATGGTTTTACGGGTCTCAAACGAATTCATAACTAGAAATAGTGGACTTAAATCTAATAAATAAGAGTGTTTAGGTTATCTAAAAATACAAAATATGACCAAAAATGGTTAGAAATGATAAAATAGTTTTTGTTTGTGTAAATTAGAGCATCTAATGCTATGAGGGATGGGGTATGAGGATTGGAACCAAAGAAAATCAAAGAACTGGTAGAGCTCCTAACTGTTAGGTTAATTTTGCTGCTCCTAAAAATGAGGCGAAATAGATAACATTATAGAATGGAAAGTGAGGCAAAACCAATCGCCAATGGCACAGAAGGAAGACAAGACTCCAAACCGAATTCGCACTTGTGAATTTTGGAGAAAAAGCCGTTTCTAGCATCTCTGGGCTCTGGCATATGCGTAAAAATCAGCAATAATGGGCTTTTTTCACAACCATGTGTGAGGTGTGATATCGGGGTTTAAGCAATATGTGTCCTAATTTCAATACATTATTGCAGTTCACCGGCCATATGTGAACGACTGCAGATCATATGATATGTAGGCAGTATACACGATTACACAACTACACAAGTAATGGAAGTATGGAACACGTAACAGTTTAAGCAATATGTCTCCACATTTCTAGTTTTTTCAATATATAAATAGTAATGAAAATCAAGAGCTGACTCGCTAGAAACGATGCTCATATACGTGTTTCTTCCTAATTTGTCTCCGAGTTATAAGACGAGCTTATGCTAATAATAATTTGTGTAATAATAAAAACATTTTAAACTAGAGAAATGAATTGGAGAACCTAAAAGTAACGAAAATACTCTGGTAAGAACAGATGATCCCTCCACAGAGTTATGGCATTGATATATAGCTATTTGTATAATTGTATGTATACAACATTAACATCATGTAACATGCTATCATACATAGTACAGAGAAAACCTTGCCAACGAAATGAGTTTGTAGAAACACCAAAAGACACATTACTTTCTAATATCTTCTTTTTCACCTGATTTGATTTTCTGCTTTTCCCTTCCCCTAACTTGTACAAAAGATTCTACGGAATACAATTCACAAATGAAAGAATTGCTACTTGCCCCACCTAATTTGCAGTAAGCTATATTAGACTTGAAAAAGATATTACTTCACCAAAGAAGCAAAGAATAAAGGATAACTAGGAGCAACGGATTAAAACCTAAAGGGAAAATTTGCAACTTAAATAGTTGCTTCTAGACACAAAGGGCTAGCATATACAAAAGAAAGGAATTTACAAAAAAACACGCTTTCTACAGGCAATTCGCGCCATTACTGATGAAGCTCTTGAGCGGCAAGCATGCACCAAAACTATTGCAATTCTTTTGTATGATCCTTCCCATATTGTACATTTAAGTGATGTTAATGTGCACTTTAGCTAGTTCGTAGCTAATCTAGAGTGAAGTCGACTTCCACGTTACAAGTTCTTTGAGAAATTCCATAACCTGCACAAGATTAGTAAGTCTCAGATTGGAAAGCAATTATTAGGAACCAGACAGTTGCCGAAAGTTGTCGTAGGACAACGATTTTATACCAGAAATGAGCTATAAGTGAGAAAACAATTTCTCCAGTTGAGCTATAAAAGCCAACTCATGAAGTGAGTTAAAGGATTATCGCCATTAATAAACTCATTGTGTCGTCCAGTTATATTTACCTCCGATGGGTTCTTCAGGGAGTAGAATGCATGACTTTCTTTTGGGACAGACGATACCAAAATACCATAACCTCTGTTTCCTTCTCTCAGGACCTGCACTTGGAACAATTAGAAATCAGTAAATGTCAATTTGACATGGATTAGAGAATGAATATCTCTTCAAGCCAACAACAAATATCTAATAAACTTTGCAAGAAATTACCTTGAATGCGTCCTCATCCGTGCGGTCATCTCCAACATATATCGGGAGCACATCATCACAATCACTTAGGCCTGCAAGAATTCTGACATTAAATGAGACACTATAGAAAGATCCTATGTAGTACTAGTCTTTCCTTGCGCGAGATAGTAAAAATGCATTACAAGGTAGCTCGAGATTCTCACCAAGAGACTCTAGTAAAAACTCAACAGCTTTTCCCTTGTTCCAATCAATGACAGGCCGAACTTCTAAAACCTTCCGTCCATGACTTAGTCGTAGACGTGGGTATTCTTTTAGTATATCATGGACACGCTGAGCAATAACCCTCCAGTCCTGTACATTCAGTGGAATCACATTAGCACTACAACAAAAATCCTGTCAAGAACTCAAGAAATTTTACCAAGGGGAAAACAATTTACCTTCTCATCTACATTGCGATAGTGTACAGAAACACAAAACTTGTTGTTCTCAACTGTTGCGCCTTTGATGTCTTTAGTACTCTCGACAAGGGATGTAAAAACCTGATAAACATCAAATGACATGTTTAGTAAATTCACATTTCATACTTTCATAACCAATTGCCATTATTCAATTTGTAAGTCAACGACTGATGTTAAAAAGAAAACTTCCAAGATTGTACTATTAAGTTTTATCAAGCAAAGACACGATGTTAAAAAGATGTCTTCAAAAGAGTATGATTGTCATTACCTCCTCAATCATAGGTACAAATTCACTAGCAGGCTGGAAGAGAACAGCTTCCTTACCCTAAAACAAGAAACAAGGGGACAACATATATTAGCTATTTGTTTCTTTGTTATTCCATTTTCTGGGTTCAGTTTAATAGTCTGCCTGATACTTTTCCCATGAAGAAGATGAAATATACCTGCTTGTCAGTTAACTTGATACAATTAGGATGCCCATTGAAGGCAGAGCCTTTAACAGGGCTCATTATGTCCATTCCATGACTACCAGCATAATACAGTTCATTCAGTCCTACAAATTCATAGACCTGCATTAACACAAGGAAAAGGAAAAGGACCAGTCACAAATCACAATCAGAGAATAAACGTAGAATGAAAACTTCACAAAAATTCTTTGCAATCAGTGTTATCAAGCAAAGACATAGATAAGAAGCCATAAAAAACACCTTGTCACGGCTTCTTCCACTAATTATAGCTGTTGGAAAATATTTAGCGACATCCTTTACCGCAGAACGCATCTGGAAAAAGGGTCCTTGTTAGTCAGTTGGATACTGTCTATGGAGCAACCCCAAAAGTGAACGATAATTCATATGTCAACATCAAACTGAAACCAAAATGTAGAATGAAATCAACACTTACATCGTCAGACATGAATGCCAATTCAGGGTTATCTACAATTGGCGAAAGTGTTCCGTCATAGTCCAAAAACAAGGCTAGCCTTTTTCCCTTGGCAAAATGTGTGATTTGCTCGAAGGATGTTAGTGCGGATGGATAATTGAGCTGCACAATGATGGCAAACAAAGGATGCATTAGAAATCTCAAGCCTTGTTACGCACTAAGCAAATCTAGAGACTGAAGAGAAAAAGGGAGAGACTCACCATCCATGCATGATAAGCAACATCAGCATCAGACAAATCCTCCTTGGGAATGGCATCATAAGTCAACTTCTTAGGAGGAGGAGACGAAGCTTTCATAGCATCCAGCCATGTAGCAGCACGGACATCATCCAAAACCCCAGTTTTCTTCCTAGGGATTGATAACAGGAGTCCAGGAACATAGATTGCACGTTGTGGTTGAGGAGAATATGGCAACAGACTGGAATGCATACTTAATCTGGACTTATTAATGGGTGCCGGGTCAGCAAGAACGGGAGTTTTAAGGTCCATTGGATCCAGCTTCGTGGCACTAGTCACAGCTATAGCACAATTTATAGGATTTCAAGGAGATGAGAATGGCTAGAACTCAATTTACAGACAAGACTATCCCTTTTTGTAGCCCCTTTGTCTATATAAAACCACCTCTTTAACGTTTTATGTCAGCAGTCCATCAAGCACAAGGAACCTGGACAAATGTTGTTTTGTATTCTTTGTTAGCTGCAAAAACATGTTGGCAATACAAACAGTTTTAATAAATTACAGTGGCAGCTGGTCCCAATACCTTCTCATTTCAGATATAGCGAAAAAATCTCCAGACACGTGGTTCACAATAGAAGTTTATGGCTCTCTGCATCAAAAATGGCCAAGCACGATGAGTGAGATAGTTCTACAAAATGGCAGAAGAATAAGTTGCTCCGCACTCAAAAGTTACATTCATTGGTTAAAATAGTGGTCTTATGGAATTACTGCATCTTCTTAATAACTAATCAGAATGGACGGTGAATGAAATACTGACATAAAGCACAGGAGAACACCAGATTACATAGCAATGCACAACATGGGGAATTCCAGACATAAAAATGTAGCTACGGCAATACCATCCCATACAACGAAGTGGAAAGGAAAGAAATTGCAAAAACAAGATTTATTGCAGAGCATTGATATGGGTGATGGCATCAGATACCCCCATTATGTTTTCGACTAGGCAATACAGAATATGCTTCAAAATTTAAGTACTTTCTAATTTGTCTTTGAAAGCTTTAAGAATGACTTGATTCCAGTCAATACGACTACAGATTCCTATCTAAGCGTGATCCAACTTGCAAACCCACTTAGAATCAAAATCATCATGAGTTCTCAAATCAGTCATTTCACATGAAAAATAACCACTCATTGATACTCATAAAGTACAATTATTCACTAAAATCCATCTGTGTCCCAACAATTCTAAAGATGATCACTTTACGACCATCCCATGCCAAGAGACAACTAGTTGAATGTGCTCACTTACAAATCAACACAGGTTCAAGTATCATTATTATTGATTGTGCGCGCACACACACACACACACACAAACAATCTTTCAACAATCAGGAGCAGTCAACACTCAACAAGCCACATTGTCATTGAATAATTCAGGTATATGGCCCACTCAAATTGATTCATATGTGATATGACTATACATCAAAGATGCAAAATTTGGAAAGATCCATAAACACCACATACAAGAGGGTAAATGAAGGGGAGGTATCAAATAGTAAATCATTCTTTCAGCAATGTGAAAGATCAAAATGACCTTTGAGGGAAAATTTTAGCAGAAGGGAAGGGACCTACAAATGTAACCAATTATAAAACATAGAGGTAACTGTCCCACAAAATGAACTTGGTACAATACCAAGCAATGAAGATTCCAATTGTCTCTATAAAACAAGAAAGAGATTGGCCATGTCACCATCATAATATGTAATACTCCCTCTTTCAGAAGAACCTAACAAGTGGTCTAAAATGAAATGGAACAATTAATTATCAAAAGCAGAAAACAAACATAACATCAAAAGTTGGCATCAAATATACCCAAAAAACAGACAGAAAGTGGGCCTTTTGGCATCTATATAATAAAGGATGAAAAAGAAATTCAGCTGATTCCTTCCTTTTGCACACTCTCAAACAGTTGGACCAAACCAGACCTAAACTTCTACAAACCAGAAAACCCCCATTTTGGTATCTTTTGTCACTTACTTTGTATCTTTCATTGAAGAACCATCAAACAAAACTAAAACCCAGAAAACCCCAAAAAAATACAGCTTTAATTAACAGACAAGTCTTGAGATAAACCAAATACACATTCTTGAACAAAAGTGCAAAAGTACATGACTTTAAGCTCATCATAAATTATCATGCAACAAAATTATAAATAATAAGAGGTGCCTAGTGTGAGGAAACCAACTCAACCAAAATTATAGGTATGTCCTAATACACCCTCAAAATAGTCCAATTTAGCGTCGAGCGTGGCTAAAGACAGGTAATCAAGAGTTACATAAAGTTACATATTTCTTAAGCAAAATGCCAAAAAAGGCAAAATCTTTCAACACAACACAGTCATCCAACATCAAAACATAGCAACAATCATAGGCACAATGCAAAAAAGCCATAATCTTGTAAATGTAATATAATCTTTATAAACAAGCAATGTAGCAAAACAACAACCACGACCAAAATAATTGAGGTCGGTTAACATGAACCAATAAAAGGACTCGTTGTAAAACATAAAAAGTTGGAAAGATAATTATACTAATAATACAATAAGCCGACACTCACTCGTAATCACTAACATGGATTAAGCAATGTAAACAAAAAAAGAAATAAAAAAACTAAGACAAACCCAGAAAAAGAATCAAAAAACCCATGTCAAATATCATGACAAAAATGCAAAACAAAACAAAAAAAAAACAAAGATTTGGAGACAAACCTGAAGTAGTTAGCTAGGCAAAAATGTCTCACAATGCGGCAACAAATTGAAGAGGAGAGAGAAAACACAACCCTAGAGAAGAAGTGCAGAGAAATGAATGCAAGAAATTTTTAAGGAAAAGAAAGAGAGGAAAAAAAAAGAAGAGAAGTGCAGAATTAATGGTGGGTTTATATAGAGTTTTTTTCCTGGGTTTTCCGTGGTCACCAAGTCAAGTTGGAAATTTTCTTTCTTCTTTTATTTAAAGTAGAAATACCAGCAGTTAAGTTAACCAACCAACTAAAGTCGCCAACTGAAATACGATGTACTATATGGTCTAAAGGTCTACCATGGAGTGTATATTTTATACACGTTTTTGGTTTCCTTTTAAGTTTGTTGCGTACATCATTTTGCAAATATAATGTTCTTTTTTATGCATGTATGTGTACGTTGTTCTTACCTAATGATGGCTGAGTTTGGTCCTTATAGAATGGGTTGTTAAAGGAATAAGGAAAATGGTTAGGTTAACTTGACTTGTAAATATAAAATTGCTGTGGAGACTAATAAGATGTTGGGTAATTGGGTTCTAGTCAAAAGTTAGGAAAGAAATCATACCTCATATACGTAGTATTTGCATTGTGACAATAGATTTAAATTATGTTTACTTTAGTTATTTTCTATATTAGCAAGAGAATATTATAAATATGTCAATTTTTGCTTGAATAAACAACCTCTACACATGTTAAATACTGGAGTAAAGCAGTGGACCAATTTTGGTCTTTATTATATTTACTTGGTGAAATTGGCTATAGGTTGGAAATGATGAGTTTTCTTATGTTACTTTACTTCAAGAAATAAAAAAACCTTAGTTATCATGCAATTTAAACTTTTGAACATAAGCAAATGAGTTTATATATAAGGTATTGACCTAGGGATTAAGATTTTATTAGCGTAAGACGTAGCCAATCAGCTAACTTTTCATAATAGAAAAAATCGACAAATATTTTAGAGTAAGGGATGACAAAGTCTAGTTCATATGTAAAAAAGGGTTTCATCCTTTAATCAATTAGCAACGAAGACACGTACGAAATCTTCCCCTATTTCAATAAAAGCAAAACACTTGCACATACTCCATATAGGAGTAGCACATACGGTGTAAACAATTCAACGCTTGAACATTAGCGTGTATGCTCACATTTTCATACGCCATGCATCCTCCATATGCCATAAAACATGGACTATCGAAAATTGTTTCATAATACCTGTGCTTAATCACATTGAAGGTGACAACTAACTACCAATTCGCATATAGAAATGAGTCCAAGAAAAGCACGGAAGACCGTAATACCTTAAAAAAATACTACTAAAACATCGAATATTCTGAGGATTTCGTACAATATGACGCCTTCTCTTAAAAAAGTACACAATGCACAACATATATATGATGCAAATTCTATGTCATGATCATACAAATAGTCCTGTGATTACTCTAATTTAGCTCACTCATATAGCGCGTAACAACTTATTAAGCGTTAAACGAGTGGGTCCAGAAATAAAATATGAAAGCGACAGACACGTGTCGGCGTGACTTAGGCCGCATTTGACACGTGGGACCAGGTCAATCTGACGTGTCCACGTTCTCAGTGGGCCCACAGTGTCCCTCTCGTTGACAGCTGGTGGCTGTTAGTCACCGTCGGTGACAGTTAGTAGAATCTCACCCAACGGCTCATATTTACACACGTGGAAGACTAATAACCCTTGATCAAACGTGGGTAATTTAGTGGGACCAGCTAAGGTAAAAAGGGAGCAACTGTTTCTGGGTACTCGTGCGGGTGTGGGACCCAAGTTCCTGGCTGGCGACACGGCTGCTTTTTTTACATGGTCAAAGCTGGATTTTGACAAGACAACATGAAAAATGACAAAATGGTACTTAAACTTACTAATTAAATGCTGATTTCTGATTTTGTTAATAGTATGATTTTGGTAATACTTAATTGGTGTTAAACTAACAACAATAGAAAGTTCTCACTGGAAAGTGCTCAGAAAGTACGAAATTGGTCTACATTTTCTAGAATGAACAAAGTCAGAAAGTTAGATTGATTCAACCATGAATTTAACTCTACTATATTTTATGCTCGGTCGTGAGTCGTGACTCACATGAACGCCATGTTGTTGATTTTGTGTTCTCCCTCCAATTTTGTGTTCTCCCTTTAACGCAATTGTAAAGTCTTAAGCTTCCAGAAATCAAGCGATTAACTCATGGGGCATCACTAATGTAGCAATGTTAATACGTCATACTTGATTACCTACTACAAGCAATACATTTTTTTTTTTTCATGTGGAATATTTAACATATGCTTTTTTATGATGGTTGTTACTCGCAATTACTATATTTGTATAAATTGAGTATATCACTAAACATACGAGATAACACACAAATCACAGTCATAGTAGCTATATGGAACCTACTATTGTCATAAGACTTTAGTGTTATTTTATAGTTCTACGACGTACTACTGGCTAAATAAACTACCAAGAATAATCAAAAGAGACGAGGAATTCCAACATGTAACATAATATCCATCATATACCTTAATTTTTATCATGCAATGAAGACTCTATTGGTGTATTATCAACTCTTAAGAATATTGTTATCCTACAAAAAAAGTAAGAGATTGTTTAAACAAGCAACACCATGTTATTACACTAAAAGTGATAAATAGGGCTCATATTGGGAAATTTTATATGATATATCACATATTAATCACTAAATGTCTCACGTATGTCGTGTGGTCAAGGTGAGAAGGGTGATGGGCTTATAAGTGAAGGAGCAACTAATGTACTCCTTCGTCATTGTTAACAAATTCACATTTGAGTTTAGAATAGACCCATTTTCATAAAATTTAAAGACAAAGAAATTTTTTGAACATTCCAGATAAATAAGATAATTGGTCTTTTGTCAATTACACTATCTATTGTAAATATTTTCCGATGAAAGTTTTAGAAAAAAGCTTTCGCTGGGTAGAAAATACACAATATTGATATAGTGTATATAGATGATGACCTTTTGTCAAAAAAATTGATGTTTATTCAAAAAACTAGTTTTCAAATTCAATAGTTTTCATATGATGTAATATCATATTTCACCTCCATTTCCTCTTTTCTAGTTTTTTCATTGCTCGATATTACTTGTAGCAAAACTCGGTAAAAGAACTTTGGGTTAATTGGTAAGGTATTATAAAAAAGATGATTTTAAAGGCAGTGTCTCATTATAGACGACTTTAAAGATATTGTCTCACTATAAACACCTTAAAAGATAATCGCTTACAAAGTGATCTAAAAAAAAGATAGTGTATGACAAAACAATATATCAAATAATGATTTAATGGTTGGTTTTGTCTCGTAAATATAAGTTGGACTTGCGAACTTATATGTAGTTCTATTTTTTGTAGATCAATAAGCACCAGTAGTCTAGTGGCAGAATAGAACCCTGCCACGGTACAGACCCGGGTTCAATTCCCGGCTGGTGCAATTAACATAGTTGGGCAGTGAGGAAATTGCGCTCAAAGTTGGCAGGTTGGGTCCTCCACCATTATCTGATCATACAGATGAAACCAGAGCGTGCTGAGCTCAACTATTCTTTTTGCTGTTTTCCTCTTTGCACTCCATTTTTTATTTTGGCACACCGTGTGGCATGAGCGCATTCGCATGAGAACTAAATTACGCTTCTTATTTTGGTAACGTTCAAGTTTGGTCTTATATATGAGATAGGACTGATACGATGATGAAATCAGTTCGGAAAAGTTCTCTCGATCAGCACCAGCGGTCTAGTGGTAGAAATAGAATAGTACCCTGCCATGGTACAGACCGGTGTTTGAGCCGTGGCTGGTGCAATAAATGTCGGGCAATGACGAGAATTTGCGCTCAAAATGGTAGGTTGGGTCCTCCACAAATTATCTGATTCTTCGGATGACATCTAGAGTGTGCTGAGCTCGATAATTCTTTTTGGTATTGTAATAACCTGATGATTAGAAGTTTAGAACAGAAAGATACCTTCATAGCTACTAATGTACTAAGCTTCTGCTTCTTGTCATTTCTGAATGAATAAGCCTAATCATGGGTTTATCACACAATATAGGTCTTACTCAAGAACAACTTCCAGAAAGATAAGGGCAAGCGGCCTACGGGCGACCGGCAACATTCTGTCTTCCATTTCAAGATGTAACAAATTTCATGAGATGAAGGGGAAGCATTCGATACTGGAATTGATTGATCATCCTTGACGAGAATAAATATAATTCAAGTCGTTGAATAAACCAAACGTGATTAACTAGATCAAGTGTATTACAGGACACAGACAGCTTGTCATGCGGAACCGAAACTCACATTAACTCTAGAAGAAAAATCCTTCCACGAAAGCCAAACCGACCAAACTACTAACCAAGCCGCTCAGTTTCTCGTTCACATTTTACCAATAGGGTTCAGAATGAAAACTCTAATATCCTAAATTAACAAGTTACAACAACAGCTGAATCAGACGTGATTAATCAGTTTAGCAACGGTACTTCTTACAAGCATGCCTCAAAGGTTGCGTCTTCATGGTCAAGCATTTGGACGACCTGAGCAACACCCTCGGCTATTTCCTTCTGGATGGTACCGCTAGGCATGTCAAAGGTCCTCCTCCTCATGGAAAGAGATCTACCCTTAGGCTGGGGGTCCACCACATCGAGCATTGCCTCTAGCTCATCCACAATTGACCTCTTTGCAGCTCTCACCATTATATCAACACCCTGAAAATGCAGAAAACAAGAAGGATTAGCATTATTACCAGAACAGTGAGAGGGGGGGAGGGGGGGGGGGGTTATATGATGGTGAAGAGACAGATTTTGTTAATATGCACAATAATTCTCACCTCGATACCATCCACAGTGAGGAGCAGGACAATGATCTTCTCTGAGAACTTCTGGCGTTCCTCAGCATCACGGGCCACACGGCTACGATAGGAGAAGTTGTGGAATGAGGCTCTGATTTCCTTCAGCTTTGCTTTTGCGACTGCCAGCTCACGAAGGGCACGAAGGGTCTGAGACCTACGAATAAGATAAGCCCTGAAGCTCATCTGGATCAAAGCTGCTGCATCCAGGGGTGATAGCTCCTTCTTTTTGCCCTTATTTTGGGCAGCTCTTTTTGCAAAAGCCTTTAGCACAACATAACAAACCAACAAAATAAGTTTACAGTTCGCTCAACAATGACTGGAGCAGATATCTAGCATGTAAAAATGATACAGAACCATGCATTGAACAAGTTTCATTGTGAGTTACTTGAGATATACCAATATGTCTATCATTGCGTAGGCTACCCTGGTCGCATACAATGCACAATATTAACATTACAATGCTAAGGTGGTAGACTGGTAGCTTTATAAATTGCAGCAAGATAATGTTTAACCTAATCCAGAGAGCACATCAGGAAAATTCCACTTTGATAATATCCGGGCTACTCCTGTAAAACACTAAGAAACTTTCAGACCGCGCTCTGGAAACGAAGTTTTTCTTTTTTGAACTACAAAGTTAACTAGCCACTGGGAGCACGAAAAACAGAAGCAGCTTAAAAATAAAAGAGCAAACCAAGCAGGATGAGGATCTTAGCATCTTTAAGTCATCAACACATGAGTATCAAGCACAAAACAAGCAGCACATACATCACAACACAAATTACGTGTTATACAAGATCTATATGAACATTCCTATGCCAGACAAACTTTTGAAATAACAGTATTTCAGCTAACATCTTTGTAACAACCTGTGTTTCAGTAAATGGGAAAGATGCATGGACTTGCAGCTATTTAGGCATATGAAAAGACACATGTGACAGTAATATTGAACACACAGATGAATGACTGACTTTTTGGAGTCTTAGTGCAGGAAAAGACCAAATCAACTGCACTTTTGATAAGATGTAACGAAAGAGAATGGAGACCTATATTAACTATTTCATTACTTTTTTTTACACCATCACATACTCTAATTTCCAAGCTTCATACAATAACAAAATCCCAAAATAAAAGCCACCCTCAAGGCCTCAACCATTTTCCAATTAAATGATCGGAATATGCAGCAAACTTCCCTCTCTATGAGATTTCATACTTCACCTATGCTTTGCATCCATTTCTACTCAAGTTTACAGAATAATCATGAAACATACACAAAAGTATCAGAGCAAAACAATGCCCACTTTTTACTATTGCTCAAGGCCTACCTTGATAGAAGATGGATACAACATGTCAGAAATCGACAAGTCGGCTAAATTTCCCACACAAAGGCTGAAATTTGAGACTTTCTTTATAAATGACCAGATCTCACTTTTCTTTCCAATAATATACGTATCTCATATTCCAGAAAACACATCCAATAGGCAGGAACTCAACACAAATCTTCCAATTTACTACCACTAGAACCTCTTCTGTACCAAATACTGTACATTGCATATACGCTACCTTCTACATATCTTCATTCCAGTACAATCAAACACACCTAAAACCCATCAAGTTTCCACCAGCACCAATCTCCTTCAGTGTTTACGGCTCATCAGTCATCACTTCAAACTCAACATCCACACATCATTTTCAGCAGACAAAAAACCAAAAACCCATCAAGTTTCCACCAACACCAATGTCCTCTTCAATGTTTACGCCTCATCACTTCAAACTCAACATCTTTTGAGCAGATATTTTAGCCAAAATCCATGCTAATTTATATCAGCAAACAAACTAAACCTAGACAACGGAGGCAAACTTGGTCCAACCAACATCACACATTATTATAACTAAAAATTCAATGCTTCTGAGTTCACACAAGATTATGACACATCAACACATCACAAATCCATTAAAATCCACAAACACCTTCTACGCACTTCTAAATCAACATCCACTCAACATTTAGTAGATACTACTCATTTTTTCTACTTACAACTAAAAAAAATACTTGGTTTGAAATAAAGATCTCAGCTTGATATAACCAACATCCCACATTGCAACAAAATAAAAGCAAAATACAAAACACAAAGTGTCAGGTCACATATCACCACCTGAACACAATCAAACATTATAAACACATGGAACATTTTTCCATTCTCCACCAACACTTTCTAAACACCTCAAACTCAACATCTTAACATCATCTTTACCAACATAAGACTCCGCAATTAGTAACACCACCCCATTTCACTAACACTTCATATCATCAAACATACTATACTATCACTCACCAACTGAAACTCAAACCAAAAAATACCACTCATAAACTAAATATTTGAACTTTACCCAATCAACATCACTCAAAACCACTAAACAAAATATTACCCCCACTTACCCTACTAGTCTACCTAAACACTTCCAATCTCAACATTTAGTAATAAGAAAGTCTTGCAAGGAACGTCTTTTTTCATCATAAAAGAAGATGGAGTGTCGGAGTCATGCTGGCCCTACAAAGAAATACATATCTCTAATTTGACTACGACTTATTGTTTATTTAGCTTGCAAGCAGCTCCTCTACTTTTATCGTAAATAATAAAAATAGACAGTCTATTTGTACTTTAGGCAATAATACAACTATACAAGCATCAAAAAATTATTGTCTCTAACAGGTTTCGATTCTTATCCGCGACTTGTGGGCTCCTTTCACAATCCCCCCCACCCCTTCCCCCCAAAAATAAATAAATAAACAAACAAACAGTAAAAATACTCCATTTAAAACATTTGATCAGCAAAAAAATAAACTTTTATCACAAAAAAAAAAAACACCGAAAAACAACACAGACATTTATATCATAATACAAAAAATAAATGTTATTATTATTATGGTTATACATTTTTATACCTGACGCAAGACGAGAGACCTGTGATCAACAAGAGGCTCTTCGATCTCAACAATGCGCGCACCCACAGAGGACCCCTTCTTCTCACTCTCTTTCTCTTTCTTCTTCTCCTTCTTCTTCTCTTTCTCAGCACCAATGGTAGCCTTCCACGTGTACACCCTCTTCTCATCATCCTTCCCCTTTCCTTTCAGCTCAGTACTCCACTGGTACTTCCTCTCCCCCCTCCTCCCCTTCTTGGCATCATCCCCGTCAATCTCAGCCGACCACTTGTACTTCCTGTCCTCGTCACCCCCCTTAATCTCCGCCGTCCACGTGTACTTCCTGTCTAGTTCATTTATCGCCTTCTGTTTCTGCTTCTTCTCCTTGAGGGCGAGGAGGCGGTCGAACTTGGACTCGAGCGAGCTGACCCGGTCAGAGATGGCCTTGAGGTGGTGCAACTCGGGCGAGGCGACTCGGTACTGGATGACTCGGTTGTAGAAGGGTGACGTGTCGATCTGGAGGAGATCAGTGACGTGAGGAAATGGGTCGATGACGTCGAGGGTGATGTCATCGTAAGGGAGGAAGAAGGGGGTGGTGACGTGGGGGATGATCTCGAACCTTGGGTAGCTCATTTTTGTTGATGGATGAGTAAATGTAGAGGTTTGTTAAATGTGAGCTGAAGAGTGTGAATAATGGAGATTTGAGGGGAAATGAGAGGTGAAGTGAAGGGTTGAATGGGGATTTCGGATAGGGGGACAAAGTACTCCGTAGGATTTAGTAAGTGTGTAATGTATGTACTTTTTGTTGCTTGGAAGACAGAACTAGTTGAACTAGTTCTGATGTGTGTTTGAGTTGGAAGGCTAAGATTGGTCTAACAATTGAATGTGCCCACTTGCTTGTATGGTTTATCCATTCTTAGATTTGGTTTTCTCAATGTTAATGTTAAGACTTGGCTTAGGATCATCGAGGCCTGACATAATATCATTTTTAGCTTCGAACTATGAGCATTAAGTGTTACATAGTAGATGAGGAATACTACGTACTACATAAATCTTTGGCTGTTTTTAGAGTTATCAAGACGGAATCAACTTTAACCGTTAAAAACTTTTCTCACGATAAACGGAATGTTTTTAATATTTGTGACAGACTTTCGAGTTTTGATTACACTCAATTGATTTATGAGGTAGAATAAAGGACCGAATTCAACTTGATTGTCAAAATCATCATGATATGAAACTACTCGAATTTGAAATAACCCCAATCCATAGCAATCACCCACCCATTAATTCTAGCCGAAAAGTATCCAAAGTTCCGCAAAAGAAAAAGAAAAAAGGATCCAAAGACAAAGATAAGACCAAAAAGCCCTCCTTTCTGTGGATTGGGTGCATCTTGAGAAAGTCCTTTTCACAAACGAGGTGCTCCCTTTTTCGCACTGCAGCTAAGATCTTTGGACGGACGCCATAGAGTTTATGCAATACAGTGTGGATCACGTGGGTATTTCTGACAAACCATTGGGTGTCTAGCCCCACTTAATCTTACTTTGTTGAATTTTATATCAGTGCCTCAATCTTTGTTAGTGTGTTTTGCACTTTGATTATGTGGGGATGTCGCCTGTCGGGACTAGTTTACGTCCAAATATTCCTTTGACTCATCATCATTATTAAGACATCAACCTCATCCTCGGCTGCTTTGGCCTTAGCTCCCCTTTCCGTAGTTTTTGCTTTGATTGGAAACTCGAAAGAGTTCGGATCCAAAACAACAAAAACACATCACCTACTAGCACATGGATTCACATTAAAACTTGTTCACGTCTAAACCAACAATTGTTTAGTATGATGATGAGGGACAATGTTTTCAGAATAAAGCTTGTAAATTTGACTCTTAATATTGGGTAAGACCTTTTTTTTGAGCTAAAAGCGGAGATTGTATCTTCGTTGTTGTATGAGTATTTGGCGTGTGAGCTGTTTCAAACTTTTAAGCTATTTTGACTAACCTGATGTTGTATCTATGGGGTACAATACAGTGCTCGGGGTTACCACAGAGGTCATGATAGTTAGGTGATGAGTAACTCATACTCTGTCCTTACAAATCTCCCTTAGGAGAGTTTTCTTTTTTGGTTTTTTATGCTCAATCTTAATCACATGTCACATAAATAATGTTCTCTCTCCTCATGAGAGGCTTGGTCCCCCTCCTACAGGTGATTTTTTCTCTCCTTTCGTTGGAACTTTTTGTCTTTCCCCTTGTGAGAGTTTGGCTTGATTGGGCAAGTCTGACATTCCCTTGCAACTCATATGGTGGTACGTCTGATCTCGATGTTTAGGCTGCATTTCAACCAAGGTGACAAAGCTTTTCTGTCCTAAATTTACAAAGGATCATTGAAATCACCCTTTTTCAAAACTGTCTCGATACAATATTATAGAGGGTGTTATGTAGCATCGGATCTAAGTATTTCTGTATCTATTTTTCACGGGGTTGGAATTTGTCCACCTTTATTAAATTTGTATTATGATATGTTCATTATCTGGTGTAATTGTCGTATGACTTTTAATTAATGAAATCTGACCTCCCCTTAAAAAAAACATTTATGAAAACTAAAATTGATATTAAAAAAACTTTGTTAGGAAAATGCACATTTTTTCTTCCTCTAAATTTTAACTCATCATTTAAAATACCTAAAGGAAAATACCTAGTTAGTATCTAATGAAATAAACATTTAAAATTATTGAAAAAGCTAATGGCTCTAGCTATAGCCTAAAGATTATAGTTAATCAACTTGAAACATGTTTTAGTGCGAGTTATTTAAAAAGAAGGTATATTTTAATTATATTTAGACTTTATCACAAATTGAGTTTTTGGTAAATTATTAAAAGGTAATTTTTCAAAGTTAAAACAGTCTTATTTCAAGTTGAAAATAAGCAATTTCATACAAAACTTTGTGATGTCCAAACCCAATTCGCAGAAATAAAAAAGTCCCCAAACTGGAAAATTTCTGAAAAACACCCAAAGGAAAAACAAATAGAAAAAAATTAGCCTCCCTAGAATCCAACCCAAGAAACAGGAATTATTGAAGAGCACGCAATTAAAAGTTTTTGAGATCCTCAACCTTCTTTTGTTAACGCTTTTATTCCTTCCCATAAAAATTTACCAACAACACAATTTGCATGGTTTTTTCATGCAAAAGTTACAGCTGGGGTGAAAAAACATAAAAAAGATTCTTTTTAGCCATGAACAGACAAAATTTACTCCACGTCCAACCTACAGAGCTTAAATTCCCATGTAAGCTCTTAAATTCTCTCTCAAATTCAAAACTTTATTGGTTGCATGTAATAATTACTCACATTGCTTTGCATATGTTTCTGGGTTTCTCTAGTTCAATTGCACAAGTTGAGCATTTGTTGGTTGCAATTGACCAACAAGACTGATCACAATGTTGCTTTCAAGGTAAATATTTTTTTACTGCATAAGGGCACGTGTGGTTTTATGTTTTTACTGGGTTGTTGTAATGATTGTAATGATTGTTTGTGAATTTTGCAAGGTTAAAACAACACATCCCAGAAGATATAGTGTGCGTCCTAATATGGGTATCATCTCTCCCGGCGCTATATGTGTTGTTAAAGGTGATTTCTTTACTGCTTATTTGTGTTGTTATGCTGTTGTTTATTGTGTATGCAATATCTGTAGCCATTGTAGGTTATGGAGTATAAGAATTTTGAGAATTTTAGTGTTTAGAAGTATGTCTCCTAACTGAAAGGTTTTAAAGTCTTCACAAATTATTAGAAGACTGTTTACTTTTATTATAAAAGTAGACCAACTCTTTACAAGTTAAATTTTCTTAAGTTTTCTATCGGCCCAAATTGAGTGGTAGATTTATATACCTTTAGTAGCCAGCATGGCTATTAAAGTAGACGGTCTCTTCCAAGATTAGTTGTAAATTTTGTTAGCCGACCTTGTGCGCTCTTTTAGAAAAGAAATAATAAGGTTCATGAGTATGCCTTGTGTAGTAGTTTAGATTATTTAGATTCAGGAAAAATTTAGAAAAATTAATAAGAAAGTCTCGGATAAATAAGCAAAATTTGAACTTGTTTGTGCTTATTATGAGAAAAGTTCAGAGAAAATAAGAAAAGTTTCTACCAGAGCAATGTGTGAGAAAGCAATTAATTTAAAAGTTTGATACACAATAGCACGGTCTTCGTTTTTTCTTTTACCTTCTTTCAAGTTGTGGATAAGTAAGAAAAGGTGAAAAGAACATGCCATTATGATAAGATTGTATGTTCAAACCTCCCCAAATGTTGCTGTTAGTGTTATTGATCTAAGTATGCAAGTGATAAACTCAACAATGTAGGTGATTGTCTAGTTAATTACTGATATGGTGCTGAACATGTTGGTGTTAATTAGTTAGCGTACAAGTTCAAAAGGAGTTCGTTGTTCCTGTGCCAAAAGACAAGTTCTTAGTTCAAAGTTTTATTGCACCAGCTGGCTTATATGCTGAAGATATAACTTCTGATATGGTATGATGAAATTTCCTGTTGTTGATGACTTGGTTATGTCATTTGTGGTTTGGTTGCTGTATACTTTGTGTGAGCATGCTGTGTAATGACATTGTAGTTCAGAAAAGAGAGGAATAATACTGAGGAAATAAAGCTGAGAGTAGCATTTGTGAATGCGGATCCACCATCACCTATCCCCGAAGCATCAGAAGAAGAGTGTTCTCCTAGTGCAGCTGAATTCGAGAACACGGATCATCGGAATTATATACGGACATTATTTGATTCTGTAAGGGCTACTTTCTATTTTTGTGACTTGTATACAAACGCTGTTCTGTACATGTTTCCATACAAGTGCTGTTTGTAAGAGTTGATCTTGTAACTCAATTATTTATGCATTACAGGCATCAACAATCGCAGAAGAGTTCCGAGATCAATATTTTGAGGTATGAGATCTTGTAGGTGTACCTTTTTTTTTTTCACATTCAACCTGGAAAGTTGGTTGTTTCTGAGTGTAAAATTACGCCTTTTTCTATTGATGTTTGCGGACTTTCCACTAATTGCTTACTGCATTATCATTAGCTGAATTTCTTATTTTCAAAATACCTTGTGGTTTTTTTGGAAGCTCTTTCCTTTCCTGTGTAAACAACAGGCTCGATTAATTTATTTGCCTATAGCTTTTTTTTTTTGCCAGAAGAAATTTAGACCATTCAGGACTACTGAAAGCGTAAGGTCAAACACTCGTATTTGTGTCATCTCAGCTGCAACATTAGTCATACAACTGAATTAATTGACATAACCTCTTATCAGTTCCCTTATAGGATTCTTTCATCTTTAAAAATAGGCCTATGTAGAAGTTTCACAACAGCCTCATTAAGTCTGCTATATGGGAATACGAATTACAAACATACCGGGTCATGAGACTTGGTAAGAACTCGTTTCTAGCAATGATAAAATTCTAACCAATAATATCTTTGTCATCGATCTTATCAGGCACCAATCACTAACAGGGAGAACGAGGAGGAAGTTTTTGAGGTGATTAGTTTCTCTACTGTCTTTCATGTCTTGCTAATTAGGACATTGTGGATTTATGTTTGTACAGTTTGTGCTGTTATTCCAAAATGATCAGTTTAGCATAAACCAAACATAAATGTTCTTTCTTAAGAGAGTTTCTGCCGCTGAGTATGTGGATGCTTGGGTCTTACAGTATATAATTGCAAACAAGCAAAATAGTGATTAATGGATGTCATTCTAATTAATCCCTTTCTTATCTGTGTTATAGGCTGCAGAATCTGTGTTGGAGCCTGAGGTATGTTAGTTTCCTCAATTTTAGTTAAGATGCGGCTTTCTCCTTGTTACTTGTTAGGGTCATTACTTTGGTTCCTTGTAATACTGGAAAACATCACTGAAATGCGTCACTGACTCTGGCTTATGATAAAAGTTTTAGCACTCTTGTTTGAGATTGAGCTGCCCGTGCTAGCCAGAGGTAACATTTTAATGCACTTACCAGAATATTCTGGTGGCGGAACGCAAACAAAGTGCTGAACTGCAGATTGTCATGAAATTGAATGTTGACTATTTGGTTAAATGTCTTCTATAGCCCTTAACAAAACTGTGCACTATAACTTCCAACCTGATTGATGAACTTACTGGTGTATCTCTTGAGTTTGTTAAAAAAAAGTTCTTTTTAGCTGATGACACCTGAATTTAGCTCTTAATTACAGATCACAAGTAGGCTGTTCTGCTTTTTAAGAAACAACAGGTCTGTCTAAATTCCTTCTGAATTAAAAGGCAGTTTTACAAGTGTCTCCTGCTATATGTGGAACAAAGAATACTATGAATGGTTGGAAAATGGAGTATGTGAGGAAGGAAAGCTGTTCTGCAAACTCAGGATAAACAAAATGGCTTGTGAAATGATTAATGCGTCTTTGATATCCAAGGTCAATTTATTTGCTTCTCTGGTGATCAAGCCATGAGTTATGACAGAAGGCAAAGTAAAGATGACAACAAAAGTTTGGATGCTAGAAAACAGGACTTGAGAAGTTAAATTTCACATACCCGACTTGGGATGTGTTTGCTGGGATGATTACGTCGAGGTAAGCTAATGGAGAAAGATATGGCTTTTTAGATGGAAGTCATATTCCAAAGCATATCTAAACATAAAGACTTTTTAATCAATAAGCTTGATTAATAGAACGTTAGAACCAGATGGTTAGCGTATGAGTATGGCCATCATGGGACAGATATGAGAGCTGGCAATCTTGTGATTAGCAGGGATAAGCACCTGATTATCTTCTTTCGTTATGTGGCTATTTTATACCCCTTTTTTGTATAGCTAAATATTTATTGGAAAAATTATGATTGTTCGGTTTATATTCGGACAGAGTTAAATATTTTACCTGTTTAGACACAACTGAGTGCTTCCATCCAGTTGATCTTGTCTACTGTCCTGTCTGTCCACAACTCCACATCATTTCTCTGATGTTGTTGACACGACACTAGCATATATTAACTTCAAAATCTGATTTTCATTTAAATTTCTGCGTTGTGTCATTTATTTTATTTTAATGGCACAAAATATTATTTACTGGTGTTGATTTCCAGGGCTGGGATATGGTTTCCAAGCTGATAGAAGAGAGATCCCTATTAATTCAAGAAAAGCTGGAGATGCAGTATGAAATGGTTAGTCCTCAAATTACTCGTATTCTGTTAGGATCAATTTCTGCATTCCCATCTGAAATTCTATTAAAATTTTGATTTGATATCTTGACATGGTCATCAATTATTTACTGATTCTATAAGATGCCATATCTCAATAAACCAGAGAGGTGGAGTGCACTCTTATTTTCCAATTGTTTTGAACCATAAGAGCATAGATCATTCTTGGCATCTTTCCCTATAATACTCCAAGTTGAGTCAAAATCAACAGTTTTTACTACTGTGAAATAGAGAAAAGAAGAAGCCTCCTCACTTTTGAATAATTATTTCCTTGTTCATAGAGATGTACATTTAATCATCTTTGTCCGGTGTGTTTGATTTACAGGAGATCATAAGAAAGCAAATCGACAGGAGCACTGGGAGTCGTAATGGCGTAATTGTAGTTGCAGTTTTAGTCTGTTTGCTAGGCTTGGTAGTCGGATATGTTATTAAGTAGCCATTTTTTGGAACTGTGTTAACATCGGCATCTTCTTGCTAGTATTCAATGGTTAATAGTTATTACTGTCATATTTTTGACAGGGCTTGCACCTAATTCTTCCAAACATCATCTCTAGCAGTTCACATAATATATGAAAAATTACAAAGATTACAAACACACTGAACAGTGAACATCATCTCTAGCAATTCAGACGAAATATAAGACATTACAAGATTAATAACACACTGAAATATAGAAATTATAATATACATGTGATCTTAAGTAGCAATCATTCAGTACAATTTCATCTAATCAATAATGGCAATCTCAAGTAGGAACAAGAAACACAGCAGACGAGCGATGATCCGGGAAAACAGAAAAACCCACAATCAAGGAAGTTATCCCCATCCCTATCAGAATTACACAGAAACCTACCTTGAAGTAGTAGTTCTGAGTGCCGTTCTCTGATACTTCCACTCTTCTCTTTTCTTTCTGATCCTCAACCTTACTTATTTCTTTCTTCTTCTCCTCCTTACCGCCTTCTGTTCCTTCGACTTTAACCTGTTCACCAGTTATAATCGTTTCTTCCTCCTCTTTAACGCCATCAACTTGTAGCACTTCATCCTGAAAACCTTCATAATTATCTTTAAAATCCTCAAGAGTACCTTCAAACGCTGGATTATAATGTACATCGAAGCCTGCCAGTTGGGAATGTTCCTTTCCTACTTGGTCGTCTTTGTCTGTGAGACAGGATTCGATTAAGGACGACGAAGTGGATACTTTGGGCTTGAAGGATGGGGTGATAGGCTCGCCCCTAGCCCAGGCATGTAAACTTTTTTGGAGTCGGCTAATATTTCGACCCACACGACGCAGGCCGTGGGTCTTGGTCGAACTCGCCTCTGGTGTCGAGGATGTTGCCATTTCGGCGGAGAAGAGGTTGTTTACATAGTTGAATTGCTGGTCGAACTTTTCTACCACGGCTTGCGCGTCAGACGGCGTGGCGTCTGGTCTGAGTGGGTTGGCTAGGATTGGTTCGAGTTGGGTTTCAATGTCATTAATTTTCTTGTCTAGTACTGTCACTGCATATTCATTCTCCATTTTTTCTCTGTGAATTTTTTCCTTTGGAACCTATACTTATGGTTTCTTTCTGAAAGACGGTTAACAACTTGATGTTGTGGGCGGTTAAACTTGGTGATGTAAAGAAAAATTGTGCAGTATAAATTAAAAATTGTGCCACGAGAGGAGGTTTACGTTTATATTGGAAGGAGAGGTGCATGGCTCAACCGAATGCTTTGAAATACAATTAGTAACTGCCCAAGTACCTGTGACAGTTAACTTCTTGACGTTGGAGGGAAACTTAAGCCAAAGTATCCATTTTCTTTAGTACCAATGGTTCCAATTCTTATACAGTTATACTTCGTAGTCGTACTATACAGTATACAACCGCCTGGCGAGTATGGTATGTTTCCAATTACAAAAGGGAGATACGAATCTGTGACCAGCCTAACGTTCAAAGCACCTCGATCTTTATCACTAAGCCCTATAGCTTTATCAACCATATTACTTGAGCTTTTGATCTAATAATTGATACAAAAATTCACAAGATTGCACGACTGTTTAAGATAAACTAGCATGTAAAGACCTTTTAGGTACATTGTTTCAACGACAACAGAATGAGCTTCTGGTAAAGACGTTCCTCAATATCTGATCAGCGTTTTCGGCTGTGTAGTCATTCATAGTGTATATATCACATCTAGGCCTACAAAAATGTCAGTACAAGATTTATATCTAGCAAATGAAGGAAAATAATTAGAAGACTATAGAGAAGATGATATTAGTTATGCGAGGGTGGACGCGATCTTGGTTTAGGGTAATCTGAATAAATCCCTGGATGTTGATCATGGTGTTTGCTGGGCACATGCCAAGAAACAACTGACTTCTTTTCAACAACTGAAATAGCTTCTTTTGTATTCCCCTTGCTTATTCCTCTGTGTTTCCTTGGCCTTTGATGAGAAGCCACACCATCGTGAACAAGCCTTGAAGTAGTACTTCCCCCTTGTTCGGCAACAGTTTTACCTTCTACAGTAGGGCCCAATTTATCCCCAAGTGTCCCTACCTGCACAACGTTGATAGACATTCGATGTCAATTAATTACTTCAGTATTGTAAAGATGGGTAAAAATATACTGATCTCATAATATGAAACATTTAGATAACTATATTGTCATTGGTCAATGCAATGTTTGCCGTAGAGAGATACATGTAATGATGTAATGATAATATTACAATAACCACATAGTCGACCTTTGTCAAAAAACAAAAAAAAAAAAAAAAAAAAAACATAGTCGACACTTCACACCCTAAGAGGAAAAGCGAGAAGAAAAACTAGAAAAGAGCAATGTTATGACAATTTCAAAAATATAAACTGAATATGCATCAGCATGTTTAGGTAATTCAGACTTCTAGTACACTGTCATGCATTGTAAAAAAAGCACATTGCCTGCAATATAATTGACGTCTAATTGGATTTTACTCCGTACATAGACACACAGTACTTCCTAGGCCAATGCTGATGTCAAGCTAGCTTGACTGTGAGCTGTTCCTGCAAGGACTACGTGTGGAGTAACCATGCTCATACAAATTTGTTTGAGCAGGGTCATGAATTGTCAATAAGTAAAATGAATTACTAGCATCTTATGAGGTCTAAAGATAACATATGGACTAGAGTATAGACAGAAGGGGTCAGATTCTTAATTATCTCCCTCTATTGCAGTGAGTTCTTTACACTTTCAAAGCAATGTCACTATTGTACTATCAAGGAAACGGAAATATGAGGAAAAAAAAGTCTCACAAACCTTCTCTGGGTGGTGAACTGAAACTTCATTCTTCAATCCATAACAGCGACCATCGCATGCATTGACCAAGAGGCACAAAATCAGCAAGATAACAAGAGGAGACCTGATCATGATGACGACCCCTGAGGATGAGTTGATACGAATACTTTTGCACAGAATTTGAAATGTTAGTGAAGCGAACTAAGTGTTACAGAGTAGATGAAAGGAAAATGAGATAAGAAGTACTCTGCCAAGAGAAAAGAATGCATGCAGATGGGCAACTATATATATATATATATGCCAACATAAGAGCTCAACAATCAACCATGAAATAAAATTAAATAACCAATTTAGACTATGGTTGTCCAATTTGTAGACTCAGTAAACTACAAGGAGGGCACTTTATGTGATCTTGTGTGTGTTGTGTTTGTAAATGTGTATATGAACATTCAAATGACATAAAGCATGTCTATCAAAAGGTTCATTTGACAACCTAAAAGTGTTCCAAAAGTTTAAAGAATTTGTAAATTAATCGAGTTCTTGATTAAACACAAGCACAAAAGGACACAAGTGTAAAAGTATGTTAGGGATATGGTTAATGCTGTAGGAGAATGGTAAGTACTTGCAAAGCCAAAGCATAGCTAACTTCAATGTGATCATCGCAAAAACATGAGCAGCATGCTAGGTAGTTATAAATTAATTGTTGACTAAAGTGGGTTTCATGAAAGTTCAATAGTATAATAAACCTCGAGTTTGCGGGTGTAATAAGTGTCAACTATTTTCATTTAGAAAACTGAAATCATAATAATGGAAAGGAAATGGTTTAGTATAAATCTACAACAACAAAAGCATATTTGTACTACTCCCCTTATAATATTTTACCTTTGTAGGCGTTAGGCGTTATCAAGTATGATCAAGGACTCTATTTGGTTGAGAAATAGCTATAAAGTATAGCGCATATTATTTTAAAATGTCACTTTAAATCAGAAATTGACCACTTTAAGACGATAAACTAGGCGATATTCTTCATATAGGAGAAGGTATATTAGCGTTGCTATCAAAAGGAAGAGGTAGTGTTTTTTTTTTTTGATAATAGATATGTAGTAGTCTTTATTTCTTTATGTAATAGGAGTCGCCATACCTCGAGCCATTGCTATATACATGTAACTTCAAGCCAAGGAGCTCGCCATAAATGAAAAACGGAACATTAAAATGAAAATAAGGAAGTAAAACATGTGTTGCGTATATGAAGCAAACTTGTCTCTGGGATCATGAGATTTGTAATTCCTCGTTCAAGTCAATCACATTGGTTTTTGGTTTTTGTAGGTATTGTTCTCTTGGGATTTTAACCTTCGACTGAAAACTTAGACAGTCAAATGTAAAAAGTGGGGACTGTTAAACTTGGCCGCAATTTGTGCCACGAAACACAAGGTATGGAACAAGTAAGATTTAGAATAAACATACTTTGCTTGTTTGTTTGTTGGTACTTTCATTTCATATGGTTTATTGTACGCATTTCTATGAACAAAACACCCTATTCCTTAAACCTTCACGTCCTGTTTGATGCCTACCCGCGTTCTGCGCTCTCCTGCCCTCTAGATCCAAACGAGGTTTAGACCCAACCTAGAAAGTCATCCTCCAAACAACCACTACCCCCACCCTCGTTTCTTGACAATGAAAACTGGAGTTGAAAGTGCAGAATACAAAATTTAAAGGTGTATCTAGTGAAGTTAAAAATAAACTCAAATGGCTGCTCCAAATATATATATATAAAAAAAAAAAAGCTCATGCCGATGAGCTCAGCTGACAAGGTCTTTCGAAAGTAAGGTCATGAATCGACTTTTGAAGCCAAGTGACATGGGTTCACTTTCGGAGATAGCCACATGCAATATGCACAGTAATAGTACAAAAACATTACTTGCTTCTTATATTAACAAGATCAATTCTCATGTACAACTATGACCGGTAATATACATATGCATTACAAAATCTGCCACAATCACAGGTGCATCTAAAATGTGTGAAAGGTAAAGATCATTTTATTGGAGGACAACCCATTCCCCATGTTCCCTAGGCGACTTTGTGATCAGTAATGTGCTTCTATGTACAGAATCTAGCAGAACATATTGATACAACTACGCCACTTCGAAGGTTTTAGTAGATCTTGAACTTCATCGCCTGCTCGTCATTCACAGCCACCCACGTTCCCATCCCCCAAATATAACTATGGACCTGAAAAGCTTATTGCGAGAAACAAGAATTCCCTAATCACATCTGAAGAAGGTTATTAACAGTCACGGCAACAGAGTTTGTTTGCTGCAAGTCCTGACAATGTCAAAAATACTTAAACAGTCAGTATACAGATTAAACAAATCACCAGCATCGGTTATGATCCACAAGTTCTTTAATGGTTGATCAAATTAACCACAGATTTAGAAGGACTACCAAACAGAAAACATGATGTGGACCAATGATCTAATAGCGTTTTCTTATCAATTAACTAGCAAGATCTATTCATGAAGGACGGGTAGAGCACCAACCAGATAAGCATACCTGGTACAAAATCTCTTTTCCTAGGTATGACTCTTCCATGAGAGATCAAGATTTGCTAGTGTCATAATACCAGCTAACTGAAAAATATGTGGATGATGGTTGGCCCAATATATCGGCAGGTTGGGTTGTGGGGAACTTTGACTTTTGAGCTTGGACAGATATCTCACTGGATAGTCGAGGTTATTGAGGAAAACAAAAGGTTCTCATGTGGAGTGAATAAACATGAAGAATAAATGGGTAGTATTATTTCGATAGGAATTCCGACAACCATAAAAGAACAAATAGTAACCTCTACAGATTTAATTCACTCAAAAAGTAGGGACAGTCATGAAGCATCAATTTAGAGCTTACCAACAAAGAAAACTCAAACTCTCAAGGTTGCACAAGATAGCAGAGGAAGGACCCAATTAACAATTTTCACTTGATCTGGGAATATATTTATAGTGGACTTATAATAACTGAAAAGATGTTCAGAATGACAATCCATAACACAACTACCAAACAGCACAAACAAAAATCTGAACCAAGGAATTCTAACTCATCAAGACAAGTCCAAAGCAGAGCAACCAACTTAAAGATCATGGATGTACGTCATGTTAATTTATACCTGAAAAATAATTTCATCAGGAATGTGAGGAAGCACCTCCCTCACAGTTTCCGCCATCGCAAGTAAGTTTGCAATGCTGTCATTTGCAGGATTGGAGGCAACCCTCCTATGAGCAGAACCAATTGTTTCTGGGTATCTTCGTGCTGCAGGTGGGAAAGCAGCACCAGAAGCTGAAGCCTGAGAAGAGCTAGCTGGCCAGAGGCTCCATGAAGTATCCTCAAGTGCAGTCTGGGCATAGGTTTCTCCGACAGAAGCAAGGTGCCTCATCATCATTTGGACCCTACCCAATCCAACAGATCTAATGGCAGTCGATGGGCCAGCTCCATCAAGGCCATGACTTGGCCAAGGCTGTAACCAACTTGGGTCTGCTCCAGTCCCTCTACACAGAGAAAAGAAAAATAATTCTATATGAAGGGAAATTTATCCATACATCACTTAAATCGAAATCCATGTAGAGGTGGTTATACTGCCAAACCAAGCTATGCTACCCTGTAATATGTAGCTATTCTGCAGTAGAGCAACATAATATCACACTCTTCATGCTAAGGAGAAATGGGATAAAGGATAAACATGTGGGACTCTCTGGAAGGAAACAAAATGTCCAATGATGTGCCAATTTATAACATCTTAGTTTTTGAGCTTGTAGACAAATATCAGAAAACAGAAAGAGATCAAAATTGCATTAGAGAAAAAGCAAATCAGACCAGCCGTGGGGTATACCTCCAAGGACCAGCTTCTAAAGGATTTTGGTTTTGACTGGGGAAAACACCACCATGTCCTCCAGTACTCGGCAGATCAAGTCCTGCACTAAGCTGACGAGCAAGCTGCTCATCACTTGAAACTGCTCTAGTGTTAGAACTCGCCTCACTTTCAGTTCTTCCAACAAAAAGAGGTTTTCGACAAGTAGGACATGAATAAATCTCACTAAGACCTTGATCCAACCTGGAATAATATAGGTAAGTCTCAGTCCTAGTATCATAGTCAGATGCAAAAGACTAGAAAGCTATTCAAACAAGTATAGGCAGTGAACACACCAAGATCTCAAACAAGCAAGATGGAAAAGGTGGTTGCAAGGTAGCCTTTTAGCCTTTGCCATTGGTTCCTGTTTATATCAGTAAGGGTTACGAGGATTGATAGACAAGATGAACTAACACAAAAGAAAAATCAAAAGCTGCGTTAAACAAACCAATGAACAAAAAGGAGGAAAGGACAACAAAATCGTAATTACTTGGGGGGGGGGGGGGGATAGGCAGAATGAATGAAAAAGTTTGACACTCACCCTACAGATAGCACATTCATCATCATATGCTTGTATCTCGTCTGACGTGGCATCAGGAAGTGCCTCGTGAAGGGCACCTAAAGCTATCCTCAATTTGATAAATCCTTTTATACGCTTCACTACTGCACTTAGTAGAGCCTGCACGAAACATAGAAAAAAATTTATTCTGAGTTATTAAAATATGATATATGGTTTTGTACGATTTCTATAAACTAATTAAATACATACACGAATGTTCAGAAAAAGGATTGCATCCACGAGATGAAATGTCATGCCATGAAGCCACCAAATAAGCACATAATGACCAAGTGCCATTAAGAGGGTCATCATGTCAAGGAAAAAGCCCATATTCCGAACAAGATTGCTTTTCCATTCCCACAAAGAACCTGCAGAAGCTCCCTCATTCGAATCAAATCAAAAGCACAGCAAAAGCACACCTTGGTGTAAAGATGATCATCCAAATAATGATCAAATACAATATGTACACAGGGAACGTGGCTTTCTGAAACATCTCTTTAATTACACCAAAATCACAAAAACAAATAACACATCATAGAGCATCCACTAAAAATTTTACAAAAAGAAATAAGGAAAAGGGAGAGGTCACAAACCAAAGTTCATCCACCCATATTTAAAATGACCAGGTAATTTCAAATCCAACTATTAATCGATCTACTTGACCACAACAGAAGTACCAAACAAGGGGCACATTTATGTAGGAAGTAATACGAAAATATAACTTTCATATTGATTTTTATGTGATATAACACAATTGAGTAACAAAATCCAAAATGACACCTATATAATTTGTCACACAAACAAATGCACCTCTAAAATAAAAAAATTAACCCACAAAAAGTTTCCCTATTTGCCTCTGTTTTCAGTTCTATAGAATGTAAACCATTGGAAAATATACACCAGATTAAGCAGTATCGCACCGCCTGACAGCTTGATAAACATTTTTCACTAGATATATATGAGTTACTGGTGAGAAACTAATCTTGACATCAGCAAAAATGGCATGCATGAGAATATTCTTAGTGGATGATCTTCAGGCTCTTTATTCTTTTCTTTTCTGAGGAAGGGTAGGGAGGGTGGCAGACTGGCAGTGGACTTGAGTAGAACAGGAACCTACATGCCTCAAATATCTATCACCAGTAAGATGAAGTACCTGCAGTGCTATCCAAAAGTTTTGATCTTTGGCAGTCAGAAGTTTCTGCTGCAGAGTGGTGGAGCCAAACATCCATTAACTGAAACCCATGTAACACCATAGCCTAAAAGAAAGTCATCATGCAAGGAACTTGTCAATCAGAGTTGGGCTTAGAGAACAACAAATTAGAATAAATTCATAGTAGATACAACATACCTGCAGTGTCTCAAAAGCTATGCTGAGTGGCTCAAAGAATAGCAGCCAATAAGTAGATGAAACTAGTGGTCCAGATACAGCCGCACAAAACCATATCCTATAACAGGCACGAGTCTCATTAGCTCGCACATGTCACTTCAATCATCTGAAATACTCTAGAAAAGAGAAGAACAACTATGTCCGATACATAATCATCCAACTGAGCCAACAATTGACAAGAATTTCATGCTTAGAATAAGTAGTATGGCCACAAACCTACCGTATAACACTCATGGTACCTTATCCTATAGTCTCATTAGAGTGAAAAGAAGATGCATAAAGGAACCAATATACAGTAATTACAAAGCATTAGCTTTCACTGTAACGGTAGATAGAACACAAGAGAATCCAGAAAGTAACTCAAGTAGAAACCAATCCTATACACTGAAAGCATTGTGAGTTCAATGAACTTCACTGATCAAAATTTTGTTTACGAATTAAAGCGTTACTTTAAAGGTTGATATATTTAGGTATCACAGATTCAAATGAAGGCATGGGATTTTTTCACAAAAGTGAAAGTACTTGTTCATCTCATGGGCGCTTGTGCAAAACATGATACCACCAGTAAGAATAACGATGCAATAATCCCATGTTTCACTTGGATATTCCATTATATTTGTTAACATTGTAACCATTAAACAACAATAGTATTGGTGGGATTGGGTATTTGGGTGGGGACAGTAGCTGGGGCAAGACCCAGCCGCTTTAGGGGGATGGGGGGGTATATAAGCCCCCAACTTTGGTCCAACCTGAGATGGTTTGGTTCCGAAGGCCTGAGAAAGGCTAAGGCTGCTACGCTAGAGTGGCGTGTTCTTACCTAAACAAGAGAAAAGGGAGGGGGATACATGGAGGATCACAACTATATACTAGAAGCTCAATAAAAAGAAAAAAAAGGGCAAGAGAAAAGGAAAGGGATTACATGAAGGATCACAACTATATAAAAGGAGCTCAATTAACATAGAAGGTCAAATGATACCAGAGGATGTCAACCGCAAAAACTAGCAACAGTGCCGAATATACACGAAAGTATGTCCATGGAGTAGCAGAAGGGGATGCATTTAAACGTTCAAGACGATCTCTTGCTAATGCTTGAAACATCTGCGCAGGAAATCATAAAAGCAGCCAGATAAAGATGAGAAGCTATCAATATCTAGAAGCAGCAGATTATATTGTCACGATAACTAAAAATATACCTTCAGGAAACAAAGAACGGTCAACCAAGTGCACCACAGGCTGGCTTGAAAGATTGTTGGCGGAATTATTAATGGAAGAAATGTCCCCTACGAAAACAACACATTAACATAATAAGATCACAAACAACAGGGATTGGAGGCTAGAAGTCCAAATATTCTCATCCTTTCAAGCTTTCCAAATTTTATACTACTAGCATTGCATATAAACCACTAACAGTACAGTTATCCCTGCTAGCAAATAAATCTTCAATTGATGTATTACCTTATAAATAACATAATTCACAAGGCGTTCCACCAATTTTCGAGTTTCAGAAGCATATAGCTCCCCAAAAAAAATCGTCTGCAAGGAAAATAAGAATTACATGAATCAGATATAGTTAGATGACCGAGGGAAGCACATGAAGATGCAAATATCTTCTTCAGATATTTATTTTTGAAAAATGTCCTATATCTAAACAACGCATTCACTAAATTTGAGTGTCATCCATTAGCAAATATGTGTAACTAAATCTGTCCTACAAATTTGATAAGGAAATAATATAATAACAAACTAACTGAATATGATTAAGCATCCATGACATAAGATTTCTATCTAGCCATAAACACTAATGTTGACAATGACAAGGTCCACAGTTGTCGACATGCTTACAATACATTTCAGCAGGATTTGAACCTATAAATAAAAGCCACAACAGAATCATGATTTGTTGCTTCAACCACCTTGCTCACATGAAGTTGGGTTCTCCTTCAAAAATTACTACTTAGAAGATCGTAAACACTATCCATCACCGAGATCACTTGGTTTACTGGTTATGGTTACTGGTTAAGCCTTAAGTAATAGGCATTGACATTTTCCATTCACCATAACTCTCCCAAAGGTTTTAATACAACCCAGTTCAGCTTGGTTCTTACAACCTAAAAAATGACATCGACCCAATTTGATGATGGAAAACTTAGAGCTACGAGGGAACAAGGACAATAATCCAGTAAACAAAGAGATCCTATCGAGATCACTGTCTGGCAATTTAGGAGAAATATGACCCTAAACCTAACAAAGAGTGACATGAGCAGAAAAAATACAGCCATGTCAAAACCTCACAGCTCATGCTAGTTTGTATCTTTCAGAACCACAGGTCAAGCAACAATGAAAGCAGAAACCCTACACACCCACATCGATCAGCTTCATAGCTATCACATGCAAACGTGATGTTGCATGTAGAAAGCAGAATGCTGCATTAAACTCTATCTCATGGTATTGCAGCACAACTAATTGTGTCCATTACTATGGGATAAGACATACAACCACAGACAAACCCCTTTGGGTTCATAGCCACATTTGACAAACAATACATTACCAGTCTTTCTACCCCCCGAGCTAGAGAAGCAGCAGCAGATCAATCAATTAAACATCCCAGAATGTAGCAAACATGCATATGTAATATAGCAATCAAACATGAGCCATAAGAAGTAAAGCTTAAATTATCATTTTCAACAGTACAAAGCAGTATTACCTTAAGAACCAAAATGAATAGTGCAAAACCACTGATCACAGAAATCGCCAGCAACGTAATTGTCGCCTGTGAACGCAGCAGCAGCTCGACAATACCGCTAGCATTCTCCAAGTAAAGAGCCTCTCTGCTTATCAATCCATCCACCTTCAAATTCTCAAGTGATATCTCGGTCCAGCACTGTAGACCTATCAAGCTGACCACTGTACATACAGCTGATATTGCTAGATAGCTCACACCCATCTTTGGCAACTACTTTATTTTCCTCACCGCGGCTGGATTCTTCCAATTTCATTAGAACAACATCAACATACCTCTTTATTTTCCTAACTTCGTATTAACAAGATATACCCCTACAAAATCAGCACCCAAATCCTCCAGTTGACGATTGTAGAAACTATTACAACAGAGCTGCAGAACACAAGATAAGTATTATCCAGCTGACTCGCAAACTGATAAAGTTGTGACATATTTCAGCTAAAACAAAAAATTGTATCAGACGGTTTAACTATAACGTTATTATCACGTGCCTCTGACTCTTACCAAAAACTTCTAATCAGACTTTTATAAGAGGCCTACCATCCTACTCATAATTCTCGCAAATTTCAGACAAATTCTTTGCCTTTCTCATAAACATAACTTAACACTATAACTTAAGTTTCTTATAAGTCTACATTAGTCCGTCTTTTTAAACGATTTGTGATCGGGAAAATATAAATATCATTATAATGTACATATAAACCAACATTTAGGACAAAGTATTAAACTTCAACATTTAGCCTATGTTTCCAACAGAATAACAATCAATATCTAAAATAAAGTCATCCAACGGGAGTGCACAAATATAACATCCACTTAACAATCAAACTCCCAACCTCAATCACAAGACGATACTTCTAACCACTGAAGCATCTCTTGATTTTCATCAAAAGACCAAACTTTCCACATAACTTGGCATCACAAATTCCATAACAATTGTATTTTTTTACTTTTTACCTCTTATGGATTCAAAGAGAGCCACAAAGGGTTGTGATGCACACGGGGGTTTCGAACCATGGTCTTGACTACAACCATCCAAAGACCTTACCAACTATACTAGCTAACACTAGCACAATTCCATTTTTATTTTATTTTACCATAACCTAACTTTTTTCATAGATTAGCATTGTAAATTGCAAAAATACTTTGCTTTTTTGTTCTTCTTTTGTTTTTTAGGATTAAAGGGAGCTACTAAGGGTAGTGATGCAGACGAGTTTCGAACCATGGTCTCGAGTACAACCTTCCTAAGACCTTACCAACTACACTAGCTGACATCGGCATAATTCCATTTTTATTTACCACGAGCTAACTTTAACCATCAATTAGCATCATGACTTGCATGATGAATGTACTTTTTTACTTTTTTTGGTACAAAGGGAGCCACAAGGGGAAGTGATGTACACAGGTTTCGAACCATGGTCTCAACTACAGCCTTCCAAAGACCTTACCAACTACACTAGCTGAGACGGGAACAATTCCATGATTTTTACCATAACCTAACTTTAACCATCAAATAGCATTATAAATTGCATAATAACTTTACTTATAACTTTTTCGGGTTCAAAGGGAGCCGCAAAGGATAGTGATGCAGACGGGTTTCGAACCATGGTCTCGACTACAACCTTCCAAAGACCTTACCAACTACACTAGCTAACATGGGCACAATTCCATTTTTTACACCATAAGCTAAAAAAGGACCAAATTGAAGTCAACCATCATATAACTACTAAAATGCCAAAATGCCACAAATTCAATCAAATTGGGTACAAATAACAATAAAGATCAAAACTTTAATGCATACAACAAATAAAAATCATATTAACAATGAAAATAATCGATCTAGAGATTATGCAAACCTTAAATGGAGTGCGGAGAGAGGGAAGAATGGTGATCAAGATTGCAGAAAGAGGAGAGAGAAAGAGAAAAGGGGTCAGCTATAATTATGAGAGAAAAAGAAAAAAGAAAAGGAAAAGAAGAAAATGTGAGATTTTGTTGTTGTAGATTAAAGTCAGAAACTTTGTATTTATATGGTCAGATTAAGAATTTAATGATTGGGATTAATGTATGTATGCAATGATGATTATGGATCTGATTGCTGACTTAATTCCATGTTGCATAATCTATTTTTGTGTAATTTTATCATTATTTTGGGTTTGATAAGGAGTCTTGTATCTTGTAAATTAAGACAAAGTTTGTCTTTTAATTAGGTCTGCAATTTGCGTACAAAGTTGTTGATGAGTATTAAAACCCCCCAAATTAATGATTGAAGTAAGAGAACTCGAAATTTTATTTCCAAACAAAACGATTAATAAGTTATTGAAACAATTTTGGATGTGTGTAAAATTAGCTCGAAATTCGATTGTCTAGTTTTACAATCTCAAAACAATTTAGAAAGCGTCTCTAATAACTTATATTCATTTGGTATGAGTTTCAACTCTTTCTAATTGTATAAGCAAGTTAGGTTATGTTCAACACTTCTAATTTTAGTTTCAATTACTTTTTAATACGTTTAACGTTGTACTTACTTTGAGTTTGTTTCACTTCAACAATTTCAAGTGAAAATGATTTGGCCAGAAACTCAAGCAATCAACACAAGAAATTAGCATCACACATCTATTTGAAAGACCTAATTAAACATACCTTAATCCAAACTAAACACATATCACATGCAATACGAAATCATAATCGACCCGATTTGAACTAACTCAATCAGTTCTTATCTGGGTGACTAATTTCTAAACCTATCAAACAAGTGTAACAAAAATCTTTAGGCATAAGTTGCAGGTCAAAACAAGGTAGGTCGTGGGTAGTTACAGGCCGCAACAAAGTTTCTCACTAATTCTTCATATTTTTCATGATATTGACCGACCACAGCCATTTCCGCCTCGTTAACAACCCAACTCATAATTACACGTTGGGAATAACGACCCACTTTAACCGAGACAGATCACGAGCCATAACCTGCTCAATTTACATAGGTCTATTCGTTTACTAGTAAATGTCACACCCAAATTATGAAGATTTAAAATGAAGGTAATACAAGCATTCATTGAGTTGGCAAGAGACTCAACTAATTTACTCAAAAATCTCTAAATTTAAGTCCTTAGAAATACAAAAACTCGAATCCTAACTAAACCGAAATAGCTTAACTCGAAAGCCGACCCGATTCCTATATTACCCAAACACAAACACAAGACTTAACAGACTTTTCCAGAACGTGTCTGTGCACATCAGAAGCTTGAACTAGTTGAGTTAAGAACCCCAAAACCTCAAAGAGTTAAACCAAAAAAACTTGTCGGGAAAAAACAAGACAAATCAGAAGATGGGAGTTATAAAGACTTGCTTCTCATTCATGATGGGAACAGCATGTGGTGTATATGTTGCGCAGAACTACAAAGTCCCTGATGTCCAAAAGCTTGCTTCTACTGCCATATTCATGGGCCGCCTTTTTGAGCAGAATTTCCGCAAGCCCAAGAAGCCTGATGATGATTAGCATTGTAAAGTCATGATCTTTACTTGTTTTGGTTGATCCAAATTCAACAAGTTTTGATTTTTTTGATTTTGATGATTGTAGGTTTTATTTGTTGTTATGGGATTTTGGTAGTTTTGGTAGGGATTAATGGTGGTTTGGTTGATTTTGTGATGTGGGTTATGCATGGAATTTAGGATTTTGTTGGGTTTTAGGAGAATTGTGAGATTTTATACAAATACAACAGTACATGTGATATTGGAAAGAAATGGAAAAAAGTTGATATCTTGAGAATTGTGATTGAGATTTTTTTTTGGCATTTTACAGTTTTGGATTTCTCTAATAATTAGTGTTGTTGTTGTTTAATGTTGAATGAATTACAGTATGATTCTTGCATTTGTTGGTTGTGTAAGTGATGTGTTAGTTTAAGTATTTTATGAAATAAAGTGCTATTGCATTGTCATTCAGTTACTTGGAGAGTGAATTGAATGGCAAGATCTGAGGTGGAGTTCTGAGGGATTGTTTCATTTATTTTCTGCATAGCATCCTGTTGTATATGAGTAGTATGATCTTATCTTGATGAGAAGAATTTGAGCTGTTGTGAAGGAAACAGTTGTGCTTTTATAATTTTTCCTTGGATGATGAAGATCAAAATTTATAACCACAAAGCTTAGTCTAGTGTGTGCAGTTTGCAGTTCGTGGCATGTGCCAAAGTGTACATTAGGGTCCATTAGTTGTCTGTGAGTGCAAAGCATTGGTATGTGTATTTGTTGAGCTTAGACAGTGGTCTATCAGGAAGACACTACAGGTAGGATTCTTCTTTTGTCAGCAAAAAGGCTAGTCATTGATTCAATCACTTAGGTCTCTTAACACTTTTACCTCATGTTTTTCCTCTCAGTTCCACTTTACTGGTTTGCCTATTGTAAAGTCTAGTCCACTGAATTCTCTCGTGGAGTGCATCGCTTTGACCTTATTAGGAGTGGTCATCAGTTTTCACCCTAGATCGATTAGTTGTTGTAAGAGCAGATCTATACTGCTCAGACTCATCCTTGAATGTCCGAGAGTCCGACACGACACGCTAGTAGGGATCCAACACTTGGATGTACACTCTGAATCATGGCTGTGAACTTGAGCGTTGTAAGAGTTTCGTAATCGAAATCGTTCCTTTGCTGTAGAGGAGTGTTGGGAGTAACATAGGAACACATATTCTGAACCAGAAAGGGGGAAGGGGGGATCTTGGAAATGAATTGGTTGGAGGAAATTATAAAACACTTAGGAAGATATATTTGACTAATCAATTATGAGTTCATACACAAACATAAGTGCAATGGGGGTAAAATCATCTAATAAGTTAAGGTCTCCAGTCTCCACCCTTATTCATGATAGGTGCCATGGCCCATGAGCATATTATGTGGAATCAGCCTATACACCTGTACAAACATTCGTTGAGACTTCGATAACATTTCAGAACAGCATCAACAATGCAACAGTACTGCGTTGAGGTTGATCCATAGACTGTCTTTGGTTTGCATACCTGGCCTGCATCAACAATCAAGTGATAACATGTTACTTTTAGTATGAATGTATGATACCATGATATTATATTGCTGTAGCCTTGCCTTGATAGTTGATAGTCTATTTTCGAAATTCTGTACTTTATTCCTATTAGAAACTCCGACAACAGAACTAGAAGTTATAGTGGTCACAATTGTGAATAAGATTCCTTTTTGACTCTTTCATCTTACCTTGGGAAACGGACAGTATGGCAAGAAATGATAGGAAGAAGAGTTGTTGCCAGAAAATGGTGTTTTGGGACTCCATGAGAGCTGGTACTTGAGTGATAAACCGGTAACTGGAGCTGATGACTGTGCTGGAAGCACAAATGGTGATTGCAGTTATAGATGTATATGTAGTGGGTTTTTCTCAAATGAGATGGATGAATGTAGATAGTAGTGATTTATATGCTATTTGCACCAAATGGTACTGCCTAAAGGGATGTGAATTGGTAGACTGCAATTACAAGAATTGATTTGGCTGACAATGTGTTTAAGAAGAACCAAATCAACACATATTTACACATAAGGTGATTATAATCGCATTTAATTAGTTGCTGTTTCTATAGAATTTGCTAATTATGAGTATGATTTCTAATTATTAACGGTTAGCTCGGATGATCAGAGTCTCTTTGCTAAAAAAATTTGCTAATTAGGAGTACATCTTCTCTGAGTTGGAAAACTCACATAGTCGGCTTTATTCCCACTGTTGGGTTAGGGTGTCCGTGGGCTTTTTTGTGCTAGGCTTGACCTGCTCTTTTTTAGTCTTTCTTCCCTAACATGGGCTTGTTGTTCCTCTTAACATATGAAATGTACATTTTGTTGTGCTGGGCCTGCCCTACTTTGGTGTTTTCAGTTTTGGTTTGGTCGATCCCTTACCGTTCCTTTTAACATAGAAACATTAGAGTTAGGTAAGGACTCAGGAGTAATGTCTATTCGGTCTTAAGTTAAACTTCAATGGTTTTAAAGCATCAATTTTCTTACAGTTCTAAGAAAAACACTATAACGTAAGTAGTGATAAGGACTAATATCAAGTCAAAATTAGATTTTTTTAATATTTGTGTTTTTTAGCAAGTGTTTTAGGTGGTTGTTGGCTTTAACCTAAATGAAAATCGTAGGATGTACTTGAGTTCCGATTTTATTGATTATGATGTTGCGATTAGTTTTTTTTATTGTTTTGGATGTGTAGAATTACAATACTTGAGTTTCGATCTCATCAGTCATGATGTTACAACTAGTTTTTTTGTTTTGGATATGTAGAATTGTCCATTTAACTGAAATATTATAAGCCAAATAATTCGATATACTTTTAACACATTTAAAATTCCTAAAATAAAACATAACACGATCGACATCACCCATAAGGCAAGATCTTATTTGTCACCTATAAGACATCCATTAAATACCAATATTAGATTAATGAAAACTGAGGTGTACAAACGGCCGATCATGATTCAAGAAATGAGGGGATTTAGGTATGCAAATGAGACAGCAAAGGCCTGTTTCAGCCAGTAGGCGCGCATAGTTTCATTGCTTATGCCATGATGGAGGAATATTTGTACATACTATATATTACTGCAAAGTTGTGTGATCAACTTTTAATTTAGTGGTCCAGGACCGTTTAACATCTAATTTGTGGCCTAAAACAAAGATTGCGATGTACAGGTTCTCATTACATTCAACTTGCTTTACCTCGATTAAGATATAATCAGTGGTTAACACGCATGATTACACTATTCTAGTAGTTTTTGCAGTATTTGCTTTAATTTCATTCGCATGGACTATGGATAGACTGGATAGTGACTCAAATTGTTTAACTATAATCCCTCCTCCTTAACGGTCTTCTGCGTGACGGTGTGATAGTTTCTTGGCCTGTGTAGGTCTTAATTGCTTACTAAATGTATAGTTTGCCGTAAGATGAGAAGGTTGGTTCAGTGGTTGAATGTATTCAGTTAACCCACATAGGACTGATGTATGCTCGCATCATCATATCCGTAACCCCCTCCTCCTAAGGCCTAAGCTCTCGATACTTACGTAACGAAGGAGTTAAATTAGCACAACAGAAGGAAAAACCAGAGTCCAGACGAACTTATAGATCTGCAAATCTGATAATTTTATTTAGTAGATGAAAAATATGACAGAGCAACGTGCATAGTGACACGGTCCGCTTTGAGCGAAGCTAGAACGTGCGGTGCTCCTTTCCTAGTTGGAGGAAAGAAGCAAGCCAAATGCAACGAGGACAAGTTCCTGCGGCCGCTTACAGCGACATCAGGAGAAAACCCGAGGGACGAGGCAAAACGTGTGCAAGAATAAAAAGGCGACAACACAAAGATTGCAATAATATCCAATCACAACAAGATCGTATCAAGCTCTATTGCATTAATGAAGGCTACACGGATAGAGAGTCATTACAGACATATGCTTCTCTCTAAATAGGCTTATTTGATTTTACAAGACTGACAGGAGGGAACATGGGAAGTGCAGAAAA
>CAAKMY010104329.1:207-16440 GCA_901111285.1 Corrigiola litoralis | reverse complement strand
ATTAAATATATTGTCATATTATTTAATCAATCCCAAGTATATTCTTAATGCGATTTTTAATTAATTGATCTCACTATTGTCGGAGGACACTTACTCCAAGAGGTATTCCTTACACTTCAATCTTGCATGATTGAAATCATGTAAAAAGGGAGGCAATGACAACAAGATTCCTCACATTAACAAGGCTGGTTTAGAAACACAAGGAATTTTGCCAAAAACACTAGAGGTTGATGCATATTTCGTGAAACATTGCATTGAATACCTCATGCAACTAGGTAAAGTAGATGATATTACAAAATTAGGCAATGAATTGGCCAATTGGGACTGAACATTTCAGGTTCCATGGAAGCATGATCTAAGAACATGTAGTTGTTCATTTTGCATGTAGGAATAACTTAGGGTCACACTTTTTGCACATTGTAATGCATAACATGTCTACTTTTGCGTGGTTAGGGCATAAACATTTTATAGGGACAAGATGTTTATGCATTAAAAACATGAATCATGTAAGAATGTCATATTCTAATGTAATCAAGTTCAATCAATGACATGATCCACTTTTTGCTACTTTGCTCTCAGTAAATTATCAACAAAGAGTACGCAAAAAGAACTCTCAATATATCATTGAGTTCACATGCTATGCATTACAGGGACTTGAGCAAGGCAAGTATACCAAATAGGGAGTGTATCTAGGCAACCAGCAGAAAAAGGGACTGAATCAAGGCAACCTTAACAAGGACTAAGAACAGGGCAACCTTACTTAATAGGAAAAAGAACAAGGCAATATTACTTAAATAGGGACTGAATTAAGGCAAACTTACTTAAATAGGGACGAAATCAAGGCATCCTTAGTTAAATAGGGACAGAAAACATGGAAACCTTACTTAAATAGGGATTGAATCAAGGCAACCAAACCAATTAGGGACTGAATCAAGGGAACCATAGAGGGACAACCTCAAAGCCATCAGATTATCATCACAGAGCACACTAAAAGAACTCTCACATTATCATTGAGCCCAACCAGCAAATTAATGTCTCCTAAACATATGACTTTAATGTGACAATTGAAGTAAATTAATGAAGCCTCAATACATATTTGAATTCTAGTGACATATATAGTGATCAAGACATAGTATCAATTCACACATATACCCTCAGATAAGTATCATCATAGAGCAAACATAAACAATATAGCTTCCAAATCAAAGGATTCATCAATGCATATTGGTCAATCACAAAAACTAATACTAACTAGCTTATCAAAGTGATTGTGGTTACTTAAGGTCATAAAAAGGGACTTGGGGCATTTATTTAAAAATAATTCATCATTAGTTGTAGCATACTTATGGAGAGAATTGTTATGATTATAAAAGAGAATGGAAGAATTTCAGCAGCAGCAGTTAAGGAATTTCACCATCAACAAAAACCAACACTTAACCAAAATATAGCAACATCAAAAACCAACACTTAACCAAAATGTAGCAACATCAAAAACCAACACTTAACCAAAATGTAGCACCAACATAAACCAACAATTAGCCAACACTTTCCGCAGCAGCCAAAACCAACATATACCCAACACATAACCATCATCAACCAACGAATATATGGAGTACAAACACAACAATAACCAACACTTAACCAACATTTTTTGCTAATTTAATCAACATATAACCAACATAGCAGGACACATTGTAAAGCAACTCAAACAAATTCAAAAATGGTTTAGAACAAAACCTCCCTCAAGGATCTTCAAGCGTAAAAATTAAAGGACACCATATAGCCATACTTTTTTTAACAAATTTCTTCATCTCAGGAGTGTTCTTGGTAGCCATATAATCATCATAATATTTGGATGTGGAGTTATCCTCAGAATCAACAACAATGCGGCCAACATCGGCATCACCATCATCATACCAATCATATGAATCAAGAACAATAAGATCACCAAACCCATCTTATGTGTCGAGAACAAATGTATCAAAATCGCACAGGGGGGACTTAGGTACAACAGTACCCATATCAAAAATTGAGTCAGGAGCAACGTGTGATTCATCCGAAGAAGCCATATCAAAAACCAAGAAACACAAGAGCAAAACCCAAAAGTACAAGATCCAATAGCCATAAACACCAGAGCCAAACCCGGAAATGCAAGATCCAAAAAGAAAAAAACAAGATCTGAAACCCAGAAAATACAAGAGCCGAACCTCCAGATCAAGCTACGAACAACATTTTTGCAAAAAACAACAAAAAGAAAGCGGAGAGAGTGATAGAGGAAAGATAAATTTGTTCATGCATGTGTTGATGTGGGTTATAGATATAAGATCTAGGCTTTTTGGATGAACTGGATAAAGAGAGAGGAAGAGATGCGATGAACAATGAGAGAGACAAAGAGACGCAGTGAATCAGTGTGTGAAATAATGTGAGTTTGTTAAGTGGGTGGGAATGATCAAGTCTTGTGGGAGTTGTAATGTTGGATGCAATTGTTATGTTTAATGATGGGTTAAGGTTATATTAATTAGAATAAGAAATGGGTAATGGGATGGGTCAGTATATTAGTGGACCACTGATATGATATTTGGGCTCATAATAGTAATGACATACTTGTAAATAATAAAATCCAATCAGGACACTATAGGTATGCAAAATTACTATAAAAGGAAAGTGAGAACCTTTGGTGGGACAACGCAAAAAGAAAAGTGGGAACCTTATTAAGAAAAAGAGGGAGTAGTAAATTCGTAATTGTTTATGCAGACACTATAATTCGTCTATGTCTAACCTGATGATGAAAGTCTTTTGTACTCGCGTAGTCTAGATCATAGGTCGATGAAGTATTAGTAAGGAGTGTGCTCGGAACTCGAGATGTGTCTAAATTGACGGGAAAAAGGTTAATAGTTTGTTTTGAAGTTGTGTTAGCACGTGTTTAGTTAGACTCGATGCTTCGGGTCGATCCTAAACTATCAAGTGAGCGATTAAAGCGTTGTTAGGTGGTTGATGAGACTTAGGCCTGTTCCCTAGGTCCTTGCATGGAGTAGGACGTATTAGGATTAAAAGAAAAGGTAAAATGCATGGCCTAAGAGAGCACTTTTCCAACACATTTTACGACCTAATTTCACAAGAGTTCACTAGATAAATCAGATTCCAAGGGCAAGGGTTTGGTTTGGGGCCTCCTAAAAGGCTAGTGTTTATTCAAGAGAGATATTTCAAGAGAGAAGAGAGTGCTTCTAAACACATCTAGTCCACCATTGATCCTCCTGTTACTACGAGGTATTACTTGAGGGTTAACTCACAAGCTTAGCTTGTCCCTTTGGTCTTTTATATTGTTACTGTGTTAGTTTTGATATATTTAGTGTAACACCCAAACCCCTTGCGGGCTGGCCAATGTCATCAAATGTGGCTCTCCAGGCTGTGTACTGACTAATTGTACCAACACTGGATTACTATTAATCCATTAAGCACTCATCAAACTTCAATTTCAAATATGGGGTATCACAATCACCCCTACTAAAGGACTGCAACGTCCTGATTGTACATGTGAGCCAGTGACAAACAATCCTAGGACGAAACCCCTGCTTGATGACTGAACTGCCCTTCGCCACCACAGCTCAGCACACAGACGCATGGTTGCTCTAATACCATTTGTAACACCCAAACCCCTTGCGGGCTGGTTAATGTCACCAAATGTGGTTCTTTAGGCTGTGTACTGACCCAACTGTAACAACACTGGTCTTTTCAGTGCACTTTGACCTCACTTGTACACACCTGATAAACTTTCCAGGAGGTCACCCATCCTTGTACTACTCCCAACCAAGCACGCTTAACTATGGAGTTTCTAAGTAAATGGGCTCCCTGAAAAGAAGATGCATCATCTTGTTGGTATGAGGAGTACTACAAATCCATATAAGAACTTATCAAATGTCAATTTCAAATCTAGGGTATCATACTTAGCATTGTTAGTATTTTGTAGAGAACATTTAGAATCATTCTAGGATTTGTATATGATAGTGGTTAGTGTCATGTGGTTAGGATAACTTTATATTTCGCAAACCCCTAGAAATCATGTTTAGGTTTGTGGATTTTGGTGTGTTGTAGATATCATGTTTAGGATGACTATGGATTAGAGACATGTTAGGTTCCCTTGTACATATTTGTATAGATGAATGTTTAGGATCTTTTTAAGATTCATGTTAGTGTGTTTACGCATGTTTCTTGAGTGGCAAGTTATGTCTCATTGTTTGTGAAATGGAAATAGCATGCTAATGGTTCGCTAAGTTTGATATGCTCACTAAGTTAATCACCTAATACAATATTTGTACAAATCCTGTTAAATGAAACATACAACAAAAAGGCCTAAATTAACACTTGTGCTTAGTAAAGACCGAAAGGGCAACGATGGTGTCTTATGGCTTCTCTAGTTCTAACTTCGCAATCCCGAATCATGAATCTAGCCTAAGGGTCAAGAGTTGAAGTCATTTGAATTGAATCACCTTTCTTGGTATGCGGTTTGAATCTGCTAATGGTTTAAAGGAATAAATCGACTTGTAGGCTTGATTGACGATCCATTTGATCTAAATCCACCTCCCGAATATCGATCAAACTATTGTCGTGATATGAGTATGGGCCATGTGGCTTCTCTAAATAGCTTAGGTCATTGGAGCCATGTTGAGCAATGCGTTTCTTAATTCTGTAAAAACTTCATTGGCGGCCTCCATGTTTTGGTACTAGTATCCGGTTCAGTCACAAGTAGGGTCGACTTTCGGGTCCTACATTTTGGCGACTTTACTAGGGACTGCGAGATTTGAAAAACACTTTTGTTAATTTGGACCCCCTTTTGTTGTGTGTTTGGATGTGTTGTATTGTTTTGAGCATATGCATGATTGTGTAAAGGAAACAAACTTTGAACCCACGGGTAGTGACAATAGTCTTGGCCAATCCATCCCAGATTGAGTTGAGATGTTGGGGTCATGATTCCANNCTATCTCTCGATCCATTCGATATGACGGGTTAACTAAGGACATGCCTACTTCTATTCGAAGGAACGTATGCACCTTTTGTCACAAGAGCCTATTTATCCATTCAAGCCCAAAACCCCACTTTGCATTGCTTGTGCGTTGTGCTGTCAAGATACCCCTTATGCTCGACATGAAATGTACACCCTTTTTGTACCTCTCCTTAAACACAAGGTATAAATAGTCAAATGATTCATGACCACCTACTCTTGCTAGAGCTCATGCGAGCGTAATTCGTTGACTATGCTTTGGACGTCGGTGTAGAGAGTTACAACAAGGTGTATGCATGGATTTGTTTGAATCGAGGTCTTGATTGAACAAGCGATTGTACCATTAAAGGTGACATGTAGATAGGTTTTATCATGCGTAGATGTGTTAATACTAATGTGCTACATGAAATTGAGACATCTCTTATGTTTAGTCAAAAGGCCACCTATTGTTGAGTCGTTTGGTCTTGAGTGGAGTTTTGAATATGGAACGTGTTTTGTGATCAAGGTATGTGAAAACTCACTTTGTTTGGGTTCGTAAAGGAGATAGATTGGTAAGGGAAGAAAGAGGAGGACCTCCCCCACCTATTCAAAAGAGACCGTACCGCAAGAGATCCAAGATGCCTATGACTGAGGAAGAGTTGAGGGCGATGATGGCTGATTTTGCTGAAATGAAGGCTTCACTGACTGAGGTGAAAGCCCAAAATTAAGAGCTCAAGAAGAAGGTTAAGGAATTGGAAAATGAGGAGTCTGTTCACGAGGATGCAAGTTAAAATGAAGATGTGATATCTTCCGAACCCAAGTTTGTCAAGGTAAGATTGCCTGAAGATGCTAAGTATACTGCTTTAGAGAACATACTTCGTAGGATTCACCTTTTCGCGGACCAATTTCTAGATAATAACTTGTTCGAGCCGAAGATCAAAGGAAAGCTTCCAGAATTTTGAAATTCCCAAGATTCCAGAGTACACTGGAGAAACCCAGCTAAGACTCATGTGAGGTTGAGAGGAGTATGTGGCCTTCTTTGTTCCCTCATACTCTAGGGGCTCAAGTGAGCGAGTGGTTCTTTCAACTCGATCCACAAAAGATCGATACTTGGGAGAAGGTGAAAAGGGAGTTTATGGATCAATATGGCTATTGGATGGGGGTGAATCCCATTACTCTTTGTGATTTGGAACTGTGCAAGCAAGAGAATTATGAACGGTTCACCGTTTTCCTCAAGAAATGGAGAGCCATCGCGATCCCCATGATCAATAGGCCTTCTGAAAAGGATCAATGTGGGACTGTCATCAACAATCTTCAGCCTTCTTATAAGACTCATATGGAGCTGAAGGTGTTTGGGGATTTCTCTTAGTTGGAAGAATTGAGAATCATGCTTGAGGAAAAGGTCTTATCGACTCCATCCCAGAGTCAATAAAGGCTTAGATGGAAGAACAAGGCTAAGACTACAACTGCCAAGGCTGAAGCAGCAGATGTTAATGTCTTACAAAAGGAGTCCTACCATGCGGTTCCTCCTTATGATAAGAATCCCAAGAGAAAGTACTTGAAGTTGGGGAAAGCTTTTCTGAAGCTGAAAGCCGCTGTCTATTTTAACGAGATACGGCCAACTCCGGACCCTCAAAAGAAATATCCCACTTGGAATCCCAATGAATGGTGTGACTTCCGTCAAGGTAGAGGTCATGTTATTCACGCTTGCTCAAGGCTAAGGAATGAGATCCAGGAACTCATAGATGAAGGAAAAATCCAAGTTCCAGGAGCGCCACCAAGAAATGATACGAATCCGTTGAAGAACCATGTTGTGAACTTGGTGGACTTTTAATACTATGAAACACATGATCTTGTAGTCAAGGTAGGAGAAGTCGTGAAGCGTGTTGTTTATACTTCAAATACAGTGGATGTTTTTGTTCTTGTCGAGGAATATGAGTATGAGGAAGACAATTGGGTTAATGTCGATGAAGAGGTAAGGTACCTCGAGACAAAGAAGGAAAAAGCAAGGGGAGCTAGTTTGGGAAAAGCTCCAGCTACTGTCTGGTACAACGGAAAGTGACTACCCCTAAGGTTTTTTACCATTGGAGCCACCACCAATAACTTCGGTGATAAGGAAGGTTAGTGCTACCACTCTAGTAGCTCCAAACAACGCTTGGTACAAGTCTGAGGTAGCTCATCTGACGAGGTCTGGAAAAGCCTATCAAGCACCATGAGCCACACAAACGGGTCCACTCCAAACCCAACAACTAGGTGGTGAAGAAGAAGACTTGGTGATCAAGCAACTCAAGAAGTTTAAGGCTAACGTCACGCTATGACATTTGTTGTCAACTTCTTTGAAGCATCGTAACGCTTTGTTGACAAAGATGGTCACTTTCGAAGTAAGTCAGGATTGCTCACTTGAGGAGAAGGTTGCCTTGTTATATGTTGAGAAGAAAAGGCCTCTGTTTACCTTTTCGGATAATGACCTTCCAACTGAAGGGACTGATCATAACAATGCCTTGTACATAACTAGTGAAGCTATGGGACATCATCTCCCAATGACCTTAGTTGATGATGGGTCTGCAGTGAACATTTGTCCCTTGCGAACCGCATACAAGATAGGGTAGAAGGAAAATGATTTCATTTCCACCACTTTGGGCCTTCGAGGGTATGATAACACAAGGAGAACTGTTCTAAGCTATGTTCAACACAAGGAGGATTGTTCACCATGTTGTAGCTTCACTGCCGCTTCATTGAAGAATATTGGGTTTGATCCCTCTGCCTTGATTATGTCTACTGCTGAGGAAGTGAAGAAGGAGCATAGCTGGACGACTGCTGTAGGGAATGTGGTGACCATTGACGTTGGTCGTGGACCGAGGGTTGAACCCGTTAGTCTTGTTGAGTCTAAGGAAGTTTTTGGCGTCATCTCACCCAATGGGGGTATGTCCTAGGGTGAGTCTAGTGTCAAGGATAACATAGGTTATGTTGGGTTGGGTCTCACTGGGGTCTCAACATTAGATAAGGGGAAATCCAAGCTTGGGGATAATGTAGAGCTTGGTTTCAGTGTCTTAGATTCCGAGTTCCTTGATGTCGTCAACACTATTTCTATCAATGATACGACTATTAACAAGAAAATAGGACCAATGTGGTCAAGGAAACTGAGACTATTAACATTGCTGTTGACGGTTCCGTTAAAGAAGTTCAAATCGGAAAATCGGTTTCACCTGAAGAACGCACTAATTTTGTATAATTTTTAAAGGAGTTTATAGATGTGTTCACGTGGTCTTACAAGGATATGCCTGGGATTGATCCAAAGATCACCGTTCATAATATCCCGTTGAGTCAAAACATTAAGCCCGTCAAGCAAAAGTTGAGAAAGTTGAAACCTGAGTGGTCCTTGAAGATAAAGGAAGAGGTGTCTAAGCAGCTAGAGGCCGGTTTTCTAAAAGTAGTTTACTACTCTGATTGGGTTGCAAACGTAGTGCCTGTGCCTAAGAAGGATGGAAAGGTAAGGATATGCGTTGACTATCGAGATCTCAATAAGGCTAGTCCCAAGGATGATAACCCTCTACAGAATATCGACGTGCTGTTCGATAATACAGCTGTATTTGCTTTATTCTCGTTTATGGATGGAAACGCAGGGTACAATAAGTTATTTGTTGATGAAGAAGATCAAAGAAAGACTACCCTTATCACACCGTGGGGGACGTATTGTTATCGTGTCATGCCGTTTGGGCTCAAGAATGCGGGAGCCACATACAAAAGGAAAGCAACGACATTCTTACACAACATGATTCACAAAGAAGTGGAAGTTTATGTTTATGATATGATTGTTAAGTCTGAAACAAGGGAAGGACACATTTAATCATTAAGGAAATTCTTCTCGAGGTTGCGGAAGTACCACCTGAGGCTCAAACCACAAAAATGCGTATTTGGTGTGACAACTGGTAAGCTCTTGGGGCATAATGTTACGTAAAGAGGTATCGAGGTTGATCTATCTAAGATCAAGGCTATCCTCGAGATGGCACCCCCAAAAATGGAAAAGGAAATACATGGTTTCCTAGGAAGACTTTAGTACATAAGTCGATTCATTGCTCGTCTGACCATGACATGTGAACCCATTTTTATGAAGTTGAAGAAAGGGATTGAGAGAGTGAATGGGATGATAAATGTCAATAGGCGTTTGACAAGATCAAGGAGTACTTATCATCACCACCCGTATTATCGCGACCCAAGCCTGGCAAGCCGCTGTTGTTATACCTTACCGTGACAGAGACCGCGATGGGAGCAACGTTGGCTCATGAGAACGATGAGGGAAAGGAGTGTCCTATCTACTATTTGAGCAAGAAGTTCTTGTAGTATGAGCTTAGGTATTATCCACTCGAGAAAACATGCCTAGCCTTGGTGTGGTCAACAAAGAAGTTACGCCATTATATGTTATCGTATAGCATATATGTGTTGGCACACCATGATCCATTGAAGTATTTGTTTGATAAACCTGCTCTTTCAGGGAGAATGGCTAGACGGACAGTTATGTTGTCTGAATTGGACTTACGATTTGTTCCTCAAAAAGCTATCAAAGGTCGAGCTATGTCAGGCCATTTGGATGAGTTTCCACTCGAAACTCTTGATGAAGATTTGGATCTGCCTGATGAGGACATTATTCCTGTAGAAGAGGAAGCATGGACCATGTATTTTGATGGGGCCTCTAATACCAAGGGGTATGGTGTAGGAGTTTTGTTGGCATCACCTGTGGGAGAACATGTACGCATTCCAGTTAAGATGGATTTCGATGTGACAAACAACCCATTCCAGTTGGTAGGGTCCTTTGACAAGATACTCTTCACTTATTTAACACGAGATGACAACCAATTTCCAGATGCTCTCGCTAAGTTGTCCTCGATGATGTCCATGCCCCCAAGTATGACTTCCATGGCTTTGAACATAGATAGACAAACCGCACTTGCGTACAGTTTTGCTTAGGAAGTGTTGGAGAAAGAGGAATTGCCGTGGTGCCATGACATCTTGGAATACAAAGTACATGACAGATATCCCCCGGGTATTGAAGAGAGGGGAAAACGAGCTTTGAGAATGATGGCGAACCAATTTAACGTGTGCGCTGGACATTTATTCAAGAGCGCTCCAGATGGTATGTTATTGTTATGTCTAAACGAGAAAGATTCAAAGAATACAATGGAGGATGTCCACGCCGGTGTATGTGGGACCCATATGAGTGGGAGAATGTTGACCAAGAAGATAATGCGGTTGAGGTATTATAGGACAACAATGGAGTCAGACTGTATGGCCTATGTTCGAATGTGCTGTCAATGCCAAATCCATGCTAATTTACAACATGTTCCACCTTATTTGTTGTACACAATGACCTCTCCATGAACTTTCTCAACTTGGGGAATTGATATTGTGAGGAACGTTGCTCCAAAAGGAACGGGTGCGCACGAGTTCGTGCTGGTTGCCATCGATTATTTCACTAAGTGGGTTGACGCAAAGTCCTATAAAGTGCTAAAGGCCAAGCAAGTGGCTACGTTTATTAGAGAGAATATAATATGTCGATATGGGGTTCCACACGAACTCATCAGTGACAATGGAAAACACTTTATGAAAGAAAATGAAGCTCTACTGAAGGAGTTCAAGATCAAGCATTACAGATCATCCACTTATAGGTCACAAACGAATGGGGCAGTCGAGTCCGCAAATAAGAACATCGTTCAGATTATCAAGAAGATAGCTTTGAACTACGCAGATTGGCCATTAAAGTTGCATTTGGCATTATGGGGATATCAAACTTCATTCAGGACTTCTACAGGAAATACACCATATGCGTTGGTGTATGGAGTCGATGCGGTACTACCTAGTGAGACTGAAATACCTTCGTTGAGAGTAGTAATGGAGGCCTCCATCCCATAGGCCAATTCGATACAAGGACGGTTAGAGCAACTCACCTTGATTGATGAGAAAAGACTGGCTGCATTGCACCATTTGCAAGGGTATCAATGAAGTATGTGACGAGCATTTGACTAGAGGATTAAGACTAGGAAGATTAAAGTAGGCCATTATGTGTTGAAAGAGTCAAGAGCCCTATCATGGATCCTAGGGGGAAGTTCAAACCCAATTGGTTGGGACCGTATATTGTTAAGTCAATTATTTCGGGAGGTGTCGTGAATCTTATGGATGAGGATGGTAATGAGTTGAGTCAATTTACCAACATGGATCAATTGAAGAGATTTTATGGTTAATAAATAAAGAACGAGGGCTAGAGACAGTGAAAACCCGCAGAGGGCGCTCTCTAGCTAAAAAAAGAAAAAAAAAAAGAAAAAAAGAAAAAAAAGAAATAAAATAAAAGAAAAGTCGTTCAAATTCATGAACTACGAGTGGTTTGATTCGGTTCGGGGATACATAGGAAATTCTCACAAATGCAACAATATTAAGCAAATAACATTGATATTCTCCATTGAATTGGTACCGTTCGGGGATACGTAGAGTTCTTCTCAAGGTAGTCATCAAGAATTTCTTGTTTTATTTCGACCTCTAGCCCTTTCTCCTCGGCCTCCTCTTTAGCCCGTAGGTCTCTAGCAAGGTCACGTTCTTGACGGGTTCCCGCTTTCATCCACTCAATGTAAGCTTTTGTCACCAATGTCGATTCGGGGCTACAAGGAAAGTACTTTACCCCACACTTGCTCATATATGCACTCCAAGTAGCGGTTTGACTAGCTTTCACGAAGTGTGCTTGGGGAGGGACGCAGTCATGAAGTGGGATCCTTTGCTTCCTCCCGTATTGCCTCAATACTCTTGAAGGAAAGAAGTATGTCATCTCTTCGAGACCCATGAGGTAAGCATGTGACACATCGGAAGGGTGATAGCTCATACCACCAAGGGACGACCCACCTCACTCGGGGAGCACCATTGAAGAAGTCCATCCATTCATCAAGGCTCTTGCTAAAGTTCTTGCGTGGGTGAACAACGAAACGGCGAGCATGATACCCGTCAACATCATGGGGATCTTTTGCAAGGAATAAGCGCTCTTAAAGCCAAATCTACACAAGTTAAGGGTGTATTAGAAAACATGTATTGATCATTGTAATGTATTCCAAGCAAGATATTGTAATATGTCTGATTTTAATGAAAAGATTTATCATGTTTACTTGTAATAGTAGTGGGCTACCCGAAAAGTTGCCTTCAATTCCTTCCTTCTTGAGACGATCCAAGACAAGGATAGTTTTTGCCACTATGAGTTGCAAGGGCGAGAATCCTCGTGATACTTGATTTTATGACATGAATTAAAGAGACATCACCATGATTACCCCCTTGAGGGTCTACCAAGAGAAAGCCATGAAGGAGACATTGGTAAAGAGCTTTCCTTTGATTCCTCATGTAGGTGGTGTCAAATCATTCGGTTTCATCACCATGAGAGCCAAACCTCAAGACAAGTTCACAAAGATCAACCGTGGGATGGTTGCTCTAGTCACTACCTCCTCCATAGAGATCTCATAAAAGTTCTTGTAATCTTTGAAGTAGACATCTTGAATGGTAGGAGTAGCAATGGCACACTTATGGGGGAAGCCAAGGATCTCGGCGAATTCTTCCGCCGTAGGGCATATCTCTCGATCCCCGAAACGAAATACATGAGTTGAGGGTCCCAAAAGTTTACCGCGGCCCTAAGGAATTCAAACTGAAGTTTCACTTGGCGGAGGGTGAATAAGGAGTTCATATGAAATGCACCAAAGCCGACTCTTTCCTCACCGGTCATAGAGGAAAGCCATGTCGAGAGAAAAGTCTCAAACGAGGGAGTACCACTAGCCATGGGGGAGGTATTTCTTGTGGGGAGGTCTTTCTTGTGGTATTTGGGAGTGTTTAAGAGATTGGTTAAGAAAATGTCTAGTTTAGGTGGCCTTTTATGGGACTTTGAGGTCGAATTGGGGGTTTCATTTTAAAAAATTGGTAGAATGTCCGACATCGATAGTGTTTTTTGTCTAAAATGTCCGACCGGACACTGTATGCGGCTGGACAACATTGTCATGTGTGGCCGGACATGGAGCGTGTCCAGCCAGGTTGGAACGGGGGTTTGTTTCTCCTTTCCTTTTCTCCTCCTAATTCCTTTTGGGAGGATTTCCTAATTCCTTATGTGTTTATTTTGGAATTATTTCCATGATTGACATTGTGTGGTGTGTTGGATGTTTTAATTTCATTCCCTATGCTTAAAATTCTAATATATTTGAAGAAATTTGTTGGAATATTATATTTTTCCATATGAAAATTCCTGCAAGTATTAAAATATTTCATAAGAAATTAAATTAGGGGCAATATTTTATTATTGTCACTCCCACAACTTGGGATTTTGTTTGATATGATTATCATTTCCAATGTACTTACTAATGAATCTAACAGTTTGCTACATGTTGTGTATGTTTTCAAGTTATAGCAAATGTATAGGTTGCAATTAGATAAATGTAAAGGAATGTAAAGAAATGTAATGCAAGGCAATGTAAATGTCATAGAATGTAATGTTATTACAACCCCAAATCTAATGTTCTAGCCATGATCATGGAAAAAAAAGTGAAAGACTACTGGCGACCACCACGGCCCCTTTTAGAGTGCCTGCCGCCTAAGGTCGACGGGGCACTGCTCTTAAGCTGATCGGTGTGGTCATCCTCATCACCATCATCCTCGTTTTGCTCCTCACAAGCTGATTTCTCTTGCTTGCCAGGATCAACACATGGAACTCTGTTGGCCATGCTGTCAACGCCCTCTCGTTGTGAAAATCCAAAAGCACCATTATCCTCGAAAGTCAGGTACAACTCGGGAGCTGTAGGAGGCCCGCTAAAGAGAGACTCGGCTACCTCAGTCCCAGGATAGGTAGCCTGGGGTGCATACTGTGTGCCCTGACCGTAGTAAGGAGGAATCCCGTAGGGATAACGAGGCTGAAACCCATAGGGGTTGTGGTAAGAAGGGTAAGAATAATGAGACTGATACTCAGGGGAATACCCGTAGGAGGGAGGAAACTCAGGTGAGGTCTCGGCGGATACTCCTCATAAGGTCGAGGAGGATACTCCTTGTGCATAACCTCAAAAGACAAACGTACCATGGCACTAGTAGTAGAGGTGGAGTGACGAGGGAGAACCTAAGAAGAAGAACCCTCACCAAGCTGATTCCTTGATGGGATCGAGGAGGTAGAGTGGCGTGGCCGAACCTGAGAGCTAGTACCCTCCCCTGCGTTAAGAGACCTTCCACCTGAAGGTCGAGAACCACCCACTGGAGGCTTACTGGAGGAAGGCCTAGGAGCCCTCATCCCAGCAGAAGAAGGGCGAGGGGTGCCAGCTGAACCCCTAGAACGCTGGAAAGTGTAAAAAGGGATAAGTAAAAGACCTCGAGGAAGAGGTAACTTACCACATTCATGCGCTGACAAGAAATTGCATTCTTCATGTTAGCAAGCTCTTGCCTACACAACCTGTAGCCCTCCTTGAAGGTAGAAAGGAGGCGGAAGACCTTTTTGGTATTAGGTTGGGTGAGCTGATACATAAGACAAGGTATTAAGTCATGAAATGATTGAAAAATCACAACTAAGGGATAGTTGTTTTGAAAGCTAAGGATGCTTACATGGGCAGAAATAGGTCAACCCTAGAACTGGTCATCAGGGAAAGGGGTCAAGGTCTCGCAGTTTGGGGGGCGCGAAGTTGGTAGAAATATCTACCGTGCCAGAGGGAAGAGTAGCTCGAACACCATGCATGCGTCGAGGAGCTCTCCTAGTGGCATCCACACCCACATCCTCATCCTCGGCCTCCTAAAAGTCATCCCTGTTAGCCTAAGTAGTCACCTACAAGACCATGCAAAGCAAACAAAGGTTACAGCATTAAACGATAGTCATGAAAGATAAATCAAGTATGAAAGCTGGGCAAGTTTCTTACCCTCCCCACGACGTACGTCTGGAGCTAGGCGGGCGGCAAAGGTGGCATAGTCCATGGCTGGATATACCAAGTCAGTAGCTGGGATACCAACCCGTCCATGAGCTCTCTAATCTACAGGAAGATCTCTCAGCCGGTACATGTTAGAATGATTCACAGGTACCAAGGCAGTCCCCATGGTCAAATAGAGGACCTGCTCACCCAAATACCATATGATGGTCTTGGGGAACTCAAAGAGCACGCGACGCAACCTAAGGTCACGAGTAGCAAGGATGCTAAAGGGAAGGGTCAAGCTCTCCCAAGGATCATGACGTACTTGCATGACAAATGAGTTAAGTAAGGTCAAGTTCAAACAAAAGTGCAAAGGTTAGAGGCCAACGAGAAAAGTTTAGTTGCATACATTCTCGAGAGTCAAGTTGTTCAAGACCTCTCAGACATTGAACAAGTTAGCAGTTGGGGTCCCGTTTGGGTTTTCCGGCTGGTACATTCGAAAGGCCGGGAAGTAGAGAGCAACGTGAGACAGCACCCCAAGACAGGGAAAAGTAGCATACAACCATGGCTCCAAGCGAAAGTGAGAGAGGTTAGTAAGCCAGTTTGAGCAAAATAAGGGAATGTAAATAAAATAGAGGCAAGAGAAGGGTACCTCAAGAACTCTCCAAAGTCCCGAGACTATGGTGGTACGATGCTAAGTTGCCCCTCCACGAGAAGAAGAGCGAAGATAGCAAACCGTGTTGGCATAAACAGCTCTACCCCAATTGTAGGTGGACACTAGGGACAAATACACAACAATGGGTATGATATAAGACCGGATACAGTCACCGGTATCAAAAAGGACGGCCCCGGATATCAAGGTCATCAAGAAAACACGAGCCTTCTGGTAGGCTACAGTAGTATCTCTAGGGCTACCCTTGGCATACTCCTTCCACGTCACAGGAATATCACCAATGGTAATAGTGGTCCTGACCGCTTGTCCAAAGAGAGCGACTGCCTGACCCTTATCCTTATAGACATTGCAGTCATAAGGGGGTAGGTGCCGGTAAAGGGGAGACCAGTCAAAACAGCAAAGTCGAAAGGGGTGATCATGGCTTCAAAGCCACTCGTTTGGAATGTGTAAGTACAGTCTCAAAAACGTTCTAACACAGCGCTGGCAACGGCCAAGAGCGGGTGGATGCCAGCCACGCTAGGGTGAGGTTTTATTAACCTCTCTGCCTACACAGGTACGTTCTTTTTTCCTTACCTCTCCGCCTACACATGCATTTTATTAACCTCTCCACCTACACATTGTAGACACCCCAATGTGTCACATTGTCTTAAACGCCTAATGATGAATACTAGACGGAGTAATTAGCCAAGGCA
>CAAKMY010104206.1:0-10929 GCA_901111285.1 Corrigiola litoralis | reverse complement strand
GCGGCCGGGTTAAAGCGGATTGGACCAAAGCTCCATTCACTGCTTCGTACAGGAACTTCAAGGCTAATGCTTGTGTTTGGTCCTCTGGGTCGTCTTCTTGCGGGTCGGTTTCTTCAGCGAGCTCTAGTTCGAATTGGTTGAACCAAGAGCTTGATTCGGCTAGCTTAGAAAGGATGAAGTGGGTGCAGAGGAATTATATGATTTATAATTATTGTGCTGATGTTAAGAGGTTTCCTCAAGGCTTACCTGTAGAATGCGCAACTACATCCTAAGTAGCATAGATTTTTCTTGTGATCTTTCTTTAGGGACCATTCTTTATTCTTTGATTCTTTGTATTGGAGTAGTATGTACAACATTAAAGAACAATGCTATTTCAAATGAACTTAACAACAGCTGTTCAGCAACTTATTTCTACAATTCATGGAATATCAAACAGCTTTTTTTATCTGAAGATCGAATGTCCTGATTGAGAAGGCAAAGGTGAATGCGAAGAGCACAGTGAAACCAATAACCACAGCAGCATCAATACCCAGAAAATCGCTTAAAAACTCGAAATATGTTCATTAATTGGGCTGCTGAACTATATATAACTTCAGTCTTTTGATTGAGTTGGTTTCTCGCATCCTATGAAATTATAAGGGTAATTAAGTTGTTGCATATCAATATATACAATTATCTTCATAAATTAATATTGATATGATAAAAAAAAAAAAAATGAAGTGAACCTCACTTTTTGTCACCACTTCCATTAGCTACGCACTTCTATCAAATACAATACAAAGAAGGGTGAAAAGTAAAAATATACACACACACCCTGTATTAAGCCTATATGTATACTATAATTACAGGACAAACCTACATGAATATCTTCTAAAAAGAATGTGCATCCTCTAAGATCTGTCATCACCTTCTCTGGAAGTTGAAAGACTTGACAGCATAGGCGAAAATGAAAGCGAAAAGAACATTTATACCTATGACTACGCCTGCAACAGTTCCTAAGAAGTCATGCCTGTAACCAAAGTAGCTATGCAAAAACTCCTTCACATTTTGCCCAGGTACATCTTGTAGTGGGTCTGTGAAATCTCCAAATTGTGATACTAGTAGCCCGTACAAGCTCCAGGCAATGGGGCATGCCCAGTAGTACCATCTCCACCATACCGGCATTCTCTGCAGAGCCGACAGATGTCACATGTTAAGTTTCAACGCGAAGAACACTGAAATCTTCCAGTAGGTTACCATTTTTTTTATATTATGACATATATGACTATGAAGTAAGGGAAGGGGGATTCGGACATGCCTATCAATCACAGTACCTCAGTCTTTATCACTAGGACAAGACTTCCTTGGTAGCAAAACTAATCAGTAAGAAAGAATGCAAGTATACTTACGGTTCTTGGGATGAGGAATCCGGAGAAAACTTGCCATATGCCATAGAAGGCAGACGAAACTATGGCAGATATGCTGGCATTTGGGGTCAGGCCAACAGACATCATGCCATAGTATGTGAAGTAGAGCAAGGTGAAGTACATGAAGTAGAAGTACCAAAAGAACTTGGCTATGGTCCACTCAAATCCCATCATAGCATACACTGTCACCCCATAGAAGGCAGTTTGGAAAAAGCAGTAAGGCATCTCAATCAAAACCTGCATTCAACAAGTACTACCTGATTAGATGAGTGATAGTTGGACCTTTTGTTTGTACATTCACGGGTTCATCATTAGAGTCGTTGTGCAATGCTCATAGGCGACAGCCGTAGCTGGTTGAATATATCATCGCAAATGTTCTACTGCGATCATGTAAAATGAACTAGTTCTTAGATATAAAAATATGTATATACCTGTGAAAAAGCATAAGGCAAAGCAGAATACATTCCTGCTGCTCTTTCTCTGTAGAAGACTGTCCTCTCAACAAAGACAACTGGCTGAACTCCGGAGGCATTTTGGATTCCAAGGAAGAGGACTGCAGTATACATAGAACCCATTGCGTTGAGAAGGTTTTGTTGTGTATTCCTGAAATGTTGACCAAGTCATTAAGCTTACTGTTGTCGTTGACCTTCCACCACCTTTAAACAATTACAGGATGACCAAAGAATATTGATGAATGTATCATTCTAAGTACCGTTTAGAGCCGATCTTATAGAAGATGGATCCGAACATGACCCCCACAAAGGCTGCAAAGAGGAGCCTCATAGCAGTGTACATGGTGTTACGCCAATAAGAACAATGTTGTTTCCACAAACAAGCCATAAATTGCGCAAAAACTGGTTGTGAAAACTGAGTTGGGAAGTACAGATCCTTTGATCCTGGAGCTGGTACACTAAGCTCCTTTATTAATGCTTTGCTTCTTCTGCATTATTAGTCACAGATGTCTTAGTTATTAGAAAATTTGTTTATGTGTCAGAATAAATTTGAAACAGTAATCATAATCCAAGTTTTACTAAAGGTCATAAGTTGTATTACCTAGCCAGGTCCGAATTCTTGTATATTTCAGAGAAGTCAACCCCTAATGCAGCTTCTTGGGCCATGGATGTTACCTCCAACATCCAAGTTGCTGGATTATAGCCATCCTTGATCTTCTGAACACCGTTAATCCCCTTAAACCATAATACAACTCAGTCAGCATTTCTGTTCGCAGTAGAGAATCATGTACCACATATCAAATAAGAGATATCAGATCACAGAAGAGATATGTCCCTCACCTCAAAGTACTTGATAAGTTGGTAACCATGACGGCCTAATGGACCAAAGTATATTTGTGTTCCACCTCGCTTGAGCAAAAGTAACTGCAATAAAGCAACAATAATTAAAATCTCCATGATTCTGTAAACTATTTTTGGAAGGAAATGTACATTAAGTTTGTGGGAGACTGAACCTCATCAAAAGCATCAAATATGTCAATGCTTGGCTGATGGATGGTGCAAACCACTGTCCGCCCTGTATTCACTGTGTTCCTGACTGTCCTCATCACAATAGCAGCAGCTCTGGCATCGAGCCCAGATGTCGGCTCATCCATGAATATTATGGATGGGTTGGCGACAAGTTCCACAGCGATTGTTAGTCTTTTCCGTTGCTCAGTTGAAAGACCATTGACTCCTGGAAGCCCTACAAGAGCGTGTCTCAGAGGTCCAAGCTCTACAAGTTCCATGACTTCCTCCACAAACACCTACAACACAGTTCACTTCTAGTCAGGAGTGTAACAACTTCAATATCTTTAAACTGAAGATTTTTGCCATTCGACTTGTGACTTCTAAGCAAGTGTTGTCTCCCGGAAATATTTGTTACCTTTCTTGCTTCTTTATCAACATCAGAGGACAACCTAAGCCAGGCAGAAAACATCAAGGACTCGTGAACGGTAACGTGAGGAGAGTGGATATCTGCCTGCTCACAATATCCAGAAACTCGAGCGAAGGTGTCTTGAGTCTTTGGGTACCCTGATATTCTAATCTCTCCATCAATATAGCCACCAGTCTTTCTCCCTGCTAGCACGTCCATAAGAGTGGTCTTCCCAGCACCACTAACACCCATAAGTGCTGTCAGCACTCCTGGCCTAAATGCACCGGTCACACCCTTCAGAAGCTCTAGTCGATCCTCAGTTACACCTTGTGCCTTCATTTCCTGAAATTTTGAATAAATCGATTTACTTCAAGGACTTGAAAACTAAATGACTTGAAAAGGAAAGAAATAAGAAATGAGATTACCACAGGCATGTCTACTGCGTATCTGATTTCATCGAAGGTAACAGACAGAGGTTGAAAAGGAAGAACCATCCCTCTTTTCCTGTTTCCGTTAACTTCTTCTTGAATCTCTCCCCCTCTTCCTGTGAATTTAGAAAAAATTAATTGACTATCACAATCATGATATCTAGAAACCTGAATGTGTTGTTTTGGATAATTGACTAACCAGAGCGAGAGGATCTCTGTCCTCTGGATGACAGCTCAATATTTTGACCAGTTAGGTTAGCTTGTTTCTCATCCAATTCTTCTTCAGACAAAATAGCCTGAGGCTTCCCAATTGCTGCAGCCGAAAACAGGCACTATCAGAAAAACATCACAAGAATCTGATAAAACTAAAAGATAATACAATGAAGAGGACTTACGATTTAGATATGTCAGAGTCCATGTGTAAAACACATTAAAGAGAAAAATATATCCCACTAGACCTCCTAGTCCAATCCAATACCAATATGAATGTACAAACACATCACGAGCCTCCAACACTGCGACTCCTAGTGATGATTTGCTCCAACTATGTCCAAGGAATTCATTCACAGAAAGAGCATTCTGGCCATAGGTTAATGGAGAGACCCAGTATCCCCATATCCACCACTTCTTCACAGTTTCTGAGATGAAGAAAGAAAATATCCTGTTCAGTTTCATTCTTATGCTTCAAATCAATAGCATTGGTATAACAAAATAAAGAGAAACACAAATTGGTTGATGTACATACTACGCGACAAAATGAATCCGCCCAACGTAATGAGTGTTACCAAGGCACCATTGCCAAATGTATTTGCCAGTATCATGTTTCTTCCCAACCCAGCGTTGAATCTGAAAAGTGCTGAAGCCATCTGGTGAACACCTAAGAGCACCAGATACTGTTTCAAAAACCTTCCCACATTGGAATCATAGCCAATAACATAGTATGTCAAGATGGTCCAAATGGCTGTTTCTATGAGGGATATCGGAATTTTAAGGACCCATGACGGTATGGCATATGCCCAAGCAGGATAAAACCGCAAATCTCTCTGCTTATAGAAGACTGGGAGCTTCATGATTGTCAATGAAAGCTCTGAAAATCCATTGAACAGAATCTGAATTTGAGAGAAGAAGAGGGCACCCATGTAGACCATTCCGTCTTGCACATCTCTTTTATGCATATGAGTTCTCAAAAACAATGTTGCGGCAACAAGAGCAGTGATTATGAGCTGCATTAAAAAGGAAAAGTAAGGAAGTTAAATAAACTACCAATCAAATTTCGCATACCATTAAAGAAAATTATACAGGATATATACTCACTTGGAAGGCCTTAAAAACATAAACGAATCGATTTCTCTTCATCAACAATGATTCTCTAGACATGCATGCTTTGAACAACTCCATTTTACTGAGGCCATATGTCTCTGTTGTTAAAGCTGCTGGATGACTTTTCGACTTGTCAAATGGAATATTAAGCTCACTTGCCACTTTCCTGCCAACATGAAAGGACTGAAAAGCTTCTGCAAACTCCTTCACAGTCACAAAGGCATAAGGCTCATTTGTCCGAGCCCAATACTGCTCCTGATCTTTCCTCGATGTCACCTGTCGATAAGTCCCCAGTACAAAACAAGAAGCAAAAAGAACATTATACAAAAGAAGGTATGGAACTTAAAGATCTTATATATTAAGCACAAAGCAGGACATTTACCTCTTGTAAGAAGTCAGCAACTCCCTTCCTCTCAGGACACTTGAAGCCCATGTATTCAAAGAACTCAGGCACATGTTCTCGGGGTCCTTGGTACACAACTTTTGCATCAGCAAGAAGTATTATATCATCAAACAGATCATAAGTCTCAGGAGCAGGCTGGAGAAGAGAGATAACAGCAGTTCCTTTAAGAATATGGATGGATTGCCTGATTGAGTTGATAATCTGATATGTTGTGGAGCTGTCTAATCCAGTTGATATTTCATCCATGAAAAGTGCTTTTGCTGGGCCAACCAGCATCTCTCCTGTTTTATTTTTGGTGCAAAATTATACAACGTAAAACACAGAACAAGAAGAAACTCTTAAGAGAAATGTGAAAATCAGTCATTGATTTTCACTCATACCAGTGGTAAGCCGTTTTCTTTGTCCTCCAGAGATACCCCTCATCATTTCATTCCCCACTAGTGTATCAGCACAAATATCAAGTCCCAAAATCTGCAGCCAAACCATGAAAATATTTTGATATTCTTAGTTCACAAAGATTAAAGCACATGCGTAATGTACCTGATAAATGCTAAGCCATTACCTTGAGAATATATTCAATAACAACATTTGCATCCTGTCCTTCCATTGCTGCCGCCTATTAAAAAGGACAATAGAATTTTAAAACTGAAAACAGATCAAGTGCTCCCTGTGGTCTGGAACAAACAAGTATAGAACACTATTTGCATTAAACTAAACATGCAGGACTAAATTTTTTTTGCAGTTTTTTAGATTTCTTTTTCTTGTACAATTTGTTTCGTCAGATGTATGTTCAGGCTTAGCCGTTGCTTTGACCATTCATCTTAGGTTACGCCAGTCATGGTCATGTCAGTCAAGTTATTGACCTGATAGACTCTATTATGGCATTGAAACTAATTATGGATAAATTACTTTATGTTCATTATCTCACCTTCATGTAGATATCAATATCAGGATCAGGCTTGATATTGGCAGCCTTCTCTCTTCTTGACAACTCCACGAGCATGTCTGAACATAGCAAGCAAATTCAATAGGTTAGTCTTTTTCGCCTGATAACTCTTCACTTTCCTTGGCAAGCTATCATAAAACATAACCAATGCTAACGCCACACACTAACCATAATTGGTTCCAACCCCTTGAACTCTTGCAGAGAAGGCTAATGTTTCTCTAACTGTCATCTCTCCAATGTGAAGATCATGTTGACTGATATATGCTGAGCTTCGTTGTGGAACGAACTCGTCCATTGTGTGTCCATTGTATGTAACCCTTCCTGAAAACTACAATCCATGTATGCAACTTTGCTTAATTATTTAACAGAACTTTCTTACAACAATTTGAATTAACTCCTTGGTAATTTCAATCCAACCTTAAGATCCTTGGCAAGTTTACCAGCCAATGCCAGCAGCAAGGTAGTCTTTCCAGAGCCAGGGGGTCCTAACAATAATGTCATCCTGCAATAATTTTAACATAAGCTCATCATGAAGACTTCTTTTTTGTTCTATCATATATTTTGAAAAGCTCATCGATCATATTAGATGAGCTAATAAATATCTCACCTGCCCGGTTTTACAATACCACTGACATTGTGAAGGATTGTGAATGGTTTTTTAGTATTCGGAAGAATGTGGAGAAGATTCAAGAAACCCTGCAAGAAATTACAAAGAGACAAGGAGATCATGCCATCAACTACAAGTCATGAAGATTACAGAAAGTTAAACTAAGTATTTAAAATGGCAAGTACTTTTCTGAAACAAATGTCAGTTGCAGAAGTATTCAATTACCTCTATTGCATTGACAAAGAAATTGAATACCGAAGGCAAACCTCTGCTTCCCACTAACACTTGTGCTTGAACATCCAATTGTTCATATCTTACTTCAATTGTTGGGATATCAATTCCAACTCTGAGTACATGGGATGGTGACAGAGAATAAATTTCATTGCACGTCAAATTAACCACATTAAATTAGACACACACACACAAAATGCTGTCAAAGTCCGAGACATTATTTCCATTGATACAGTTTTGTCTAGAAATTTCAGCTTAACACAATCTTTTTACAGTGGCTACAATTGGGTAGGGAGCCAGGATTTGAACCAACGAAACCTCAGTCTTTACCACTAAATCACTTTACACCGATCAACCGATACAGAAACCTAAACTAGACTAGCAGAACTTCAAAGTGGTATAGGCATCAGGCATGTAACATTGTAACATCATAATGTAAAGTTGTAAACCGTTTACAGTTATCAAGCCAAAAATAGACTAGCAGAATAATACAAGAATCTGCACAAGCACATATGTTGTGCACAAGCATATATGTTGTGTCCAGAAAGCCGACTAATGGACATCATAATTTTCCATTCAGCCAGCTTCATCTAAGAATTACAGGTTGAAAAGGGCCATTGTTCGAATTTAGCCAACAAAGTATCCTAGATTCCTAGGCACATAACACCTTAGGTAGACCACTTAAAATTCTCAAACCAAAGTCCAAAACCAAACTAGCAAAAGAGTGTGCAAAGCCGTATAAGTTCAGTAATGAATAAGTCAACACATGGACATCATCTGTGTAAATGTGTGAAAGATCAACTATTTAATGACAAATTAAAATTCAAACATCATATTCCATGGAAATCCTATGTCTAATTTCATTGTCATTTTCTGTTCGAAGGGGACAAAAGGTCTCTATCCCACCCTTATCTTTTTGTTATAAAATGACTTTGAATAGACGTATGAGATAATTATTGCTATATCAGTTGGGTGATGTGGTAAATTAAGGATATGGACATAATTTGGCAATGGTGATCCCCACTATCAGTTGACTTCACTTAGATGAGGAACATTTTTTTTTAAGAAAAAAAAAAACTTTATAATTTACCTTGTCTATGCATGTAACCAGATTCCAGTTACTAATAATTGAACCCACTTAGCAACTACTACTGTTTGGTGGGCATTAACATACATGCATACATTAATTCCAAAGACTAGAGTAGAGACCCTCCATCTTGTGCCATTTTGCATCTTGTTTTATTACAAGTGTGACAACTCATACAAAAATGTTAAGTTGTGATTAATGAGATGGGACACAAAAGGGAACACACAATTCTAGACTGCTAGGTGCGCGATTTTCAATCCATTGAATTATGAAAATGTTTTATGCACCCAAACATTATACAACAAAAAAGTATCTAATACTCCGTATTTCTTACACGTAGTGAAAAAAAAAATACTTTTTTTATATAGTTTTTCCATAATTTTTTTTTTGGTCCATATGAGTCTCAAAGGAGCAATACCATGATTACAAAGGAGGAGGATTAATCGGATCCTATCTAGGACCTAAGATCCAGAGCATTGGCCTCAATCTTTACCATTAGACCTAGACCTTATTGGACATAACTAAGAAAACATAAGACCTTTTAATATCTCTAACCAAAAAAAAAAAAAATATACAGTGTTTAGCTAGTACTACAGTACTTTTTCTTGTTTTTTCACCTCAATCTCATACTAGCCCCCATTTGACTTTATCCTACAGTAGATATATAAGCAACCCATTATCCAAAAACCATACCCAAAGCCGAAATTTAACCGTCCCCACCAAGACTGTGATTGATGATACTGTAAGCTGAATACTTCTAAAAGTTCCAACTATATGCAATCCAAGAAGAACAAGTTCAAACTACAAAAGAACAGACAGAAAAATGCATATATAGAACATAAAATAAACTTATAGATGGAGATTTGCATTAGCATACCTATCAATACGTTCTCGTAGCCTAAGCAAGAATCTCTCATTATCTTCATCAGCAATCTTAACAAGCCTCTCTAAAATCTCCTTCTTCTGCTCAAACCCAAGCTTATCAACATCGATTTCCATAGCAGGACCTGCCATACCAGTCAATATACCTTTCCTAACACGGTTATAAGTAGGCAGTTTCTCAAGAGCAGCCCATTTAAGCGCTTCTTCATCATCTTCATCACGTGTAGAAGTTGAGAAAACTTCTCTACCACTGTTTCTCCATGAAGAACCTCCTCCTAACCTTGCACTTGCCATTCTATACAACTCTCCTGAACTTGTCTCCATTTCTTCAACTCCAAGTAACGTACTGGAGGGAAAATTAAATACTCAAAAATTTGCCAACCTAGTTAATTCTCTTTTCTTGGTGTAATCTGATCAATATCCTGAAAACTTTGTTTGAACAAATGCAAAGCTACATATAAGTTACGAATAAACTACCTCTAAGATGATCAATATATGCCCACAAAATTGTGAGGCAAACCCAAAAAGTTTTGCCTTGATGCTTTAAAGGTTAACAAAAGGTGGTATGTACTGTATATTTCTGCTAAAACTATGACTTATATATCCAAAAATGTGGGGTTGACTGTGTGCATGTTGAGGGTCCAAGGGAAGAAAGTAAATTTGGAGGTTACTTGAGTTTTGCAAGGAAGTCAGAGAAGGTGAGAAATTGTTTATGCTGAGAATAATTAAGAGGCTTACAACAAGCATTACGTTACAATAATAAATTGCGCCAAAATTGACTAGCTAAGTAGTGAACTATATTGTAATATTTCTGCAGGGCTTATACTCACTGCGAAAGAACAAAGACTACGAACAATTCCAAAAGTCTGACTTTGTCTGCATGTGTGACACTCGAAAGAGAAATAGGCTAGAATATCCTAGCTTCATTTAACCAAGTTCAATTCAAAAGTCTATTAAATTTAGTTTATTGTAATCCTTTACGTCAAACCCAATTCAATTTTGTGTAGTTATTTATTTTAGTATTCTAGCTCCATTTAACCAAGTTCAATTCAAAATCAATCGAATTCAGTTTAATTGATTTAATTTATTTGAATTCACACCAACTAAACAACCACAACTCGGTTATTTTTAGTTTCGTTCAATAGTATAGATTACTATTATTATCATATTGTTATTGTTATTATTGTTGTTGTTGTTGTTATGATGGTGTTTGTTTATAATATAAGTAGGACTAGCGATACAAATATTACAATTTGAAATAAAACAAGAGTAGTTTGATTCTATTTAATTACTTTGCTTTAAAAAGAGTTTAGATCTATTAGATTACACTGTGTTGTATAAAGTCTAGATTATTTTAGTTAAAAAAAGTGCTAAATGGGATCTTCACTTTTAAATTTTCCTCTCCACTAGTTTGTTTGAATAATTTTATGTATTGTTGAATTTCATTCAAGTTTTCTCCATCTACTTACCGTATTATTCCTTCTTAAATGAAATTGTGAGTTGGAAATTGGTTTATTGTGATAGTCAAAGCGGCGTAATCAGAAATCATGAGGTATATGGTCATTTAGTATATAAACACACAATCAGCTTTAGGGCCTATTCTGTACACCGTTTTTTCTGTATTTTTTATTTTTTATTTTATTTTTTCGGAAATTTTTTTATTTTTTGTAACTTTTCTGAATTTTTTGTATTTTTTTGTAATTTTTGTAACTTTTCTAAACTTTTTTTATTTTTTGTAACTTTTCCGAACTTT
>CAAKMY010104120.1:0-10857 GCA_901111285.1 Corrigiola litoralis | reverse complement strand
ATACTAAAATTCTATTATGACAACCCCACTGCCTCCCCTTCCCTTATTTCCCTAGTCTAACAACCATTTCTACTCACCTTAAATGGAAAAGAAAACTTTTCTACTCTTTTTTCAAAGCAAATGAAGAACAACAAAGCAACTGATAACACCTCCCCCCCCCCCCCAATACTACTTCCCCTTCCCTTATTTCACAAGACTAACACACATTTGTACTTGCCTTAAAAGGAAATGGAAAACTTTTCTAGTCCTTTTTCCAAGCAAAGGAAGAACAACAAAGCGGCTGTTCAACCCCCCCTCCCCTTGCTATTTCCTGTGCACATACATAATTCAGAAACGTTTCTTGTAATGCAAAATTTCTACTCACCATATCTCTCACCCCAAAAGGCAAACGTCACAACATCAGCACAAAATAACCAACAAATGCATAAGTTGGAAAACTGACACGATACAAACCTGAAGCCATGAAAAACAAAACCACAATAATAAACTCCAAACTTCAGTACTTCTTTTCACAAGAACAGACGTTATACATCTATGAACCGCCACCTTTCAATCACGCTAACAGAGCATCAAAACTTTTCGTATTTCATTTTTTCTACTTATTTTCCTTTTCTGCCTTGTTTATCTTGATTATGGAGGTTATTCCATTCAACTCACACTACATCCTCAATGCTATTTCCCGACCAAAATGTCAATTCAGATATAAACACTGATTTTGACGATGCTAGCAATCTAACTCTTGAAAACTAAAAATCTCTACTCCTAAAACAAGCAAAAAACACACATGTAAAAGAACACATAAACCTAAATTGACTGATGGACACTCAACAGTTGCCTTACAAGAACACAAATTTCTTCTCCTCCCTCCACTTTCTAATAAATTTAGCTACTGAAGTTTTTCCTGCTTACAACGTACACGCAAGCAAGGACATATACCATCTAAGCAGTGTTAGGCTGTTAGTTAACAATATCCTTCATGAAATTTATATCTCAGGTGCTTCTAACTTCTAAAACAAGTGAAAATATAAAACACAAACAGGACTGTATTATTATTTAAAACAAAAACATACTACATTATCATTAACAGTTGACAGCCACCTCATTTCTTCTCAACTTCATTCTTGTCATTGCAAAATGCAAACTATTTTAGCTACACAACAGCATAACTAACAAATTACAAAAGCATGAGATACACCAACCTTCTTAAATACAGCATATTTCATCACAAAACACACACAAACCTATTAAAAGCATCAACAAATTATCCAAATACAAATTACAAAGGGACTAAGCCAATCAAAAACAAAAATGCAACAATTATCCATCTTCGACGGACTAGCTTTACTTAAAAAATCAACAGTTTTTCATATTTTGATTTTTCTACCTTCCCTATCATAATTAAGAAGGTTTTTTTATTCAACTTACACTACATCCTCAATTCTAGTCCCAACACACATGTCATTTCCCCAAAAATACCATTTCGAAATCGCACGTGGAGCATTGAATTGCTACAACAGCCATGTCAACATAATAGTGAGGCTCAGGCTGGCAGTTACAGAAGGCTAATGAAAAAACATCTTGAACACCTTAAATTCGAGCATCGGCACTCAGCATACTTCAAGAAACCAAAATAACAACCAAAATGCACTTGTTATCCACCATAACCAGGGGCGGATCCAATTATTTAAAATGGGAGTAGCCTATGGCCTATGCTGAGAATAGCCTACATTTTCTACCCTTTTCTACACCTTCATACCATTTCTCTACCTTTTTCTATTATAAATTTGAGGGTAGCATACTCTCAGGATCCGCCCGTGACCATAACTTCAAAGCTCACCATATCCTATCCTGCGAACGTCAAGTCTTACTTACTCAAAAACCTCAATTCAACACTACATTTTTCGACAAAAATAATTAAAAAAAATGGTACCACATTAACAAATTCCAAATCAAACAACGTCAAAACGCAATTACGCAAATGTTATTGATCATAACTAGAAAGTTCACTCTGTCCTATACTCCTATTATACAAACGAAATTAGACGGTCTCATACAAAACTTTCGACAATAACAACAACAATATTAGTAAAAAAATAATAAATCAAAATTGTACCTCTTGAGCTTGCTCCCCCCACTAACCCCACTCCCCCCACCCTTGTCCTCATCCGAAACCGCCTTCCCAACCGAACTCCCAACAATAACCTCCATCTTCCTAAACCAAGGCCAATGACTACAACTCCCCCCGGCCCCGCCGTTACTCCCCATCCGATGCCGCTCCAACTTAAACCGCTTCTTCAAATTATCCACCTTATTCTTACACTGCTCCACACTCTTACACTGGGCCTCACACCTCTCACTCACCACCCCCGCCACCTCCTCCCAATCCCTCCCGCGCAAATTCCCCCTGTTCAGCTGGTGGTACTTCTCCGTGTACGCATCCAGGAGACACTCTATCGCCGCGTCGCTCCACTCCTCCCGGTCCTTCCGGTACTCCGCCGCGGCGGAGGTGGTTGACACGGCGGCGCTAGGGTGGTGGGGTTTCTTGAGGAGGGGGGAGGTGGCGGAGGTGGTGTCGTCCGGGTCCTTGCGTTTCGGGTCGGGTTTGGGGTCGGGTTCGGGGAAGGAGGGGGAGGAGTAGTACGGGTTGTGGTGGTGGAGGTGGTGGAGGTCGGTGGTTGCGGCGGCGAGGAGAGAGAAGTCGTCGTCGTTGACAGATGTCATGTTTTTATTGGTTAGTGGGAAACGGCGTCGTTTGGATGGCGTTAAGTTAAATGAGATTTGCCGTTAGTTTGTTGATGGATGGATGGATGGATGGATGGATGGAAGGAAAGGGTAAGAGGTGGGTGTAGGTGGGTCCCACATTTCTTGCCTTTTATTTTTTTGTTTACTATAGAAAGTAAAAACTGAAAGTCGTGTATGAGACCGTTAAAAATTAGACGGTCTAAAATTGGTTTTGATTGATGTAATTTGGTTGTTTTTTTAATTTTAGTTTTAATAAAAAGTGATTAATGTTAATTCAGTTTATGATCACGTCTAATTTTGAGTTAAGATTAGATAGTCTTTCTGAATAATTTAGGTTATCAACAAATTATTATATGATCTGATTTGTTACGGAGTATTACTTAAATATATGAAGGGTAGTGTCTTGGCTTTTTAATCTTTTTTATTGGATTGGAGGAACGTTTCTTGATATTTGGTATCCTTATATCATTACTTTCTTACAAAAATATAAAGAACTGAGTTGAATTTAAATCATCTGAATGAAGCCGTAAACTGAAGTAAAATGTCTGAAACTAGTAAGTTCAATTGAACTAGTCCATTGAAACGAACTAGGTGGTGACTTGAACTATTGAGATTATTTGAACTTAACAAAATAATTCAGATAAACGTAACTTGTGAGTTGAATAGGATTTATGAACTAAATTAAACTAGTGAGCCATAGTGAATAAATAATTTAAGTTTTTTCTATTGAAATAAACTAGTGAGATTAAGTTGATAGAAGTATTAGACTAAATTGACTAAACCTGGCAAGCGAATGAATTGAAATGCAATGACCATTACTTCAACCGACCTAATAAACTGAACTAAACTAATGATCTAAGTTGAATTCAAATAGGAAATTAAGCTAAACAAGTAACATGAACTAAATTTTTAAACTAAATTAACTAATTACTTCAACCGACCTAATAAACTGAACTTAACTAATAAAGTAAACTAAACTAGACTATACCATCATTTATCCTTCATCCCCTATTAGTTCATTACACTTATTATCTATATAAATCGACCATTGTACCATGTCTTTTTATCAATAAAACTACATATATATATATATATATATATACCCTCAAATGTACGCATAATTCAGATTTAAACTGAACAGTTAATCCATTCCCGCAACACCGTTCTCTTTTTTAAATCATTCTCACATAATGGAAATCTTTCCCAAGCAACTAAGTAGAACGGACTGTACTCGTAAGATGGTAGTTAGCAGGCGAATGTTCGACCTTTTCTTGTTGCCTCATCTCGAAACTGGTGACAGGAACTTGGTGACACAACAGCATAACGTAATACTTCATGTGTTGGACACCGACAACAATAGGCAGTACCACTTTATTCTGGATGTGGGTGAGGACCGCTGGCGTCGCCATTTCGAGGGCGATTGGCTCGACTACGTTCGTGACGGGGTGCTAGGCTAATGTAGTTTTTTCTTCGATGGGAGAGGGTATCTATCAAATCCGCTTATAAGTTGTGCTTGAGCGGAAACCGGAAGTCTATATGTGGCGGTGGTACCGGCAGTTGTCGCAAGGGAGGATCGCTCGTTGCCCCTCAAGAAGCGCCGGCTATTGTGCGATGGGTAGGTATGATTAGTTTGATTTGTGTTTATTTAAGTTTCTTGACCTTTGTTGGGATCTTATTGAAGTCTTTATTTGCTTATATATGTTAACTTTTTAGTGATCAATGCTCCTGTTTTCTGTCTCAATCTATTGTGTGTTGATTTTCAGTTAGCACTTATTGTTGGAGCTCCATATTAGTTAGACTCTTTTTTCACATGATGGTATTGTGTCTAACCCTTGTAGTCTTAGGTACAACATGACGCTCATCATAAATCTACGCAAATAAATGGAACTTCCTGCAACTTACGAGTACCCTGCGGTAATTGTAAAGTAATGTCAGAATATAATAGTTTGATGTTTTGCCTCCAACTTTAATTAAACGGTTTTGACTGAAACCATATTGCTATGTTGTTTGACTCTCAAAATTTTTGACATTGGACTCCAAAGACTACACCATATTGCATGTACATAAAGTATTTACTTTCAGTTAAGATCACAATTCTTTGTTGTGCGTTTATGGATTTATTTCTTGTATATACGTCACAGTTTCCCTAAAAACAATACTTATGACCATTAGCTTTATGTTTAAGAAGAGGTTATTGTCTCATAAATAAAAACTAGTACCTAATAATCCCATGCAAAGCATGGGTTGGTTATAATTAAGAAAACAAATCATTTATGTTGATATACTCATATTATTGTGACATAATTAATTCAATTTTTAAGTTTTGTGTTTTATGTTACACTTTTCATGATGAAAATATGATTGTCAATTTCAATCAATGATTTTTTTTTTTAAAATTATTTCTATAAGAAAACTATTTACCAAACAAATAGCAATCGATAAAATTATACATAGAATAAAGTAAAAAGAAAATAACGATTTTCAGGATATTTTTTTTAACAATAACTATTTATGTTCGGTCCCGTTAACGAGTTACCCGGGTAACTTATTAAGCAAAGTAATAAAGGAAAATTGTTTTTTTCATGTGTTATAAGATAGGATACAAAATACATATTTCCAAATATATGCATCATAACGATTTTCAAGATATTTTTTTAACAATAACTATTTATGTTTACTTAATATTTTATTCGTTTCACATTGAAAACATGGTTTATCTTTCAACCATGTCAAAAGGTTATTTTATTTAAGATAATAAATATAGATGTCAATAAATATTTTTTTACCTTTTCTTTACGTATTCTTTTATCATAAAAGGATTTTTTCTCATTCCATTCAACTATTCTCTTTAACTACATTAACTTTGCATATTAAAATAAATGAACCAATTGGGTATTCTATGTTCTTTTTTTTTTTGTTACAATGAGTTTTTTATGTTCTACATGTATGTATAACTATTTTTGTTGTAGTGTAATAGTGTTACTATCCTTGATCTTTTCTTATAAACATAAACAACAAAGTAAAATGAAGAAAATACTTAAACCAAAATGTACACATAAGGTAAAGAAGGATTGAAGATAAAAAAGAGGTTAACATAAAAAAAAACATGCTTAAAACTTGAACAATTGAATATTTCTGGACATACAAATTAGTAATTTTTTTAACGTACATAAAGCACCTGAAGTTTCGTGATAAGCAACATACACAAAAATAGTGGGTAAAAATTAAAGAAGAAAAAAACACAAAAAAATGATGCAAGGTGTTCAAATGTCACTTACGTACTTGAATAGAAATTTGAGGTTTGCTTCATATCAGCTACACTTGCAAAAAGTACATTTTTATGATGTTTGCTTTTAGTAAGTTTATATCAAACACATAATATGCACCTAAAACCTTATCAAAATTGATATAATGATTAAAAAAGAGGGAAATAGATATTAGACATAAATCAAATTTTGAGTTAGAAATAGTTAAATCAAGGAGAAGTAGAAAAAATTGACTTTAATTTGAGAGTAATGAATATAATACGCTAACAAATGGTAAATGATATGAATATCATGTATATAATAAAAAAAGAACATCAGAATTTACACTTACACATAAAACAGTGATGAAACGACTTACTTAAAGCTTTGATTTACTTTCTGGTGTCACTTTGTAAGTGAGAACCTATAATATGAAAACCACCAAAAATAGATGACAAAATATTCAAATTTTGACAAAACATAGCATGATGTATATGCTAGTTACAAAATAGAGACGCATAATATGTTAAAGCCAAGAAACAAAGTTAGGCCCATAAAACACCTAAAAGTTGTGTACATGCCTACATTATAATGATGCTACAAACATGTCTAAATCAAGTGTTCAACCAAATAAGGCTATAGATAACCAAGATTAGCAACAATAATCTAATCACCATGCTCAACTCGACGCTTATTTGCGTATCACTCTACGCCATGTATAAGTTAATAATCAACTTCAAAACTGGTAAAGAAATTCAGACATGAAATTAGGTTAGAGAAAACCATATATCAAATAACTCAAATAATTAATATCATATAAGCATAGTAAAAATGAAGAACACAAACTTGGTAGGGCAAAAGCGGGTGAGTATTATGATCTTTGACCACAGTTATATATTGTAGAGGGATGTGAAATTTAATTCCATAACCCTTGAATTTAAATCATCACCATTATTATTGTTCTTAAAGAAAGAAAGACAAATCAAGAGTTTGGAAACCGTTGAACATTGATTAGAGATGCTTGTGATACATGCCACGTGTCCTCAACTTAGAAAATGTTAGGTGTTTAAGATAATAGTATAGATTATAAGTGGCTTGTGTCCGAAGTGTACAGTTACTCAATAAAATGGGATTCTCTGCTAATTTGGCATAAATGACCCATGTATCTTCATCCGTGTCTGATCCTTCTTTCAAATGATTTTAATAGATTAAGGATATGAGATTGTTCATATTGGTTAAAGTAGTTCTTAATCTCATGCAAATCATGGTATAATAATATATGAAAAATTGTTATAAATATAATGTCTGTATAGTCCACCGAATTGATATTTTGTCAGTAATGTGCTTTTTTATTTATGTTTTCATAAGCAACTAATTCATTTAAGACCAGAAAAAAAAAATTAAAACATATTCATTAGTTTCAGATTTTTACTTTTCAATGAAACTATAATTTCTCTTAAAGGCTAACAACCCGGAATTTTGGATTGATCAATGAAGCTATCAAAATTACTATTTTGATAATATCTTTTCTACTCTTTAAAACTTTTGAGTATTGTTATTCACTTGTTTTATACCTATGACTAATTGTTTTATTAGCTAGCTCATGAACTAGTTAGATATTGCTTTAATCTAATGTTTATCTACATATCAAAGTGTTTGAACAACTTAGATTGCGATAGAAATGATTGTCGAGTTCACGCGTACATGTGTGAGATACCCGTTGCAGGTCAACCGCTTTTATAGATACAAAAAAATCTAAACAGAAAAAAAAATCAATATTGTATTAAACATTTATATAAAGTTTATCAAATCGAAGACTCATCAATGTAAATTCCAATTTACAAGTAAATAAATGATAACAAAAAATAATCCCCATGTTTTTATCAAATAGTCACCAATATAATAATCCAACAAGTAATTTTTTACCTTAATTTTTTTTTTAATATTTTATTAGGGCTCGCTTGGATTGGGGGTAAAAGATTAAGGGGGTAATAGCAAAAATTCAAGAGAGAATAGGTGGGTAGAGGTGGTGATGATGGTGGAGGAAGGAGGAAAATGGTGGGAGGAGGGTAATAGTTACCCCCAAAAAGGAGGGTAATAGTTACCCACCTCCCCATTGGGGTAATGGTTTCCCCCCAAAATGGGGGTCATCCCCCTATTTCTTCCTTCCCAACCACCACCACCACCTTCATCCATACATCTTCTCCTTCATTTATAGACCATTACCCCCTTAATGCATTCCCCCCAATCCAAGCGACCCCTTACTGTTATCTACTTATCTCTTCAACATTCTTGTGCATTGCCCTGTGTTTCAGCTTACATGCACCAAATCAGAAACTTAGAGAACAAATCGTGCCAAGTGCAAAAGCGTATCCCTTGGAAGCTTTGATGAAAGATTGCAGAGATTACTTCCAGGAAACCAGTCGACGGGTGTCTTTCGAGTACACTCTTTTAGGTACTTTCTTTAACTGTGTGCCATTAGGGAGTGTAGTGGGATCCCTAAATTTTAAGTATCTGATTTTTTTTCAGCTGGAGTAAATGATTCGGTGGAGCATGCAAAGGAACTTGCAGAACTACTACAGCAGTGGGGTCGAGGTCATCATGTGAACCTTATACCTTACAATCCAATAGAAGGTTCTGAGTACCGAAGACCCTATAGAAAGGCGGTATGTTAACTTTTATGTAGTTTCCTTATGCTAGCATCAGCTAGAAGAACCCTCTATCTCAATGTAATTGAAGTTTAAGTATTGATTAAGTACCCATTGGCTGAATCCGTGACTCTGCTGGGATAGCAGGGCTGATTAGTACTGGTTAGCTATTAGATTAGGCAAGTGCCAAACAATAAGTGGATTAATAGATGTTTCTTTCAATATGATTGCAGATGCGGGCATTTGCTGCAACTTTAGAGTCCCGTAAGATAACCACTAGCATACGTCAAACTAGAGGTCTTGATGCAGGTGCAGCTTGTGGACAACTGAGGAACGAGTTCCAGAAGACACCTTTGGCCAGTGATTCTGAAATTCAGCAATCTCAAGATGTTGCTCTTGCTTGTTGATGGCATACATGGAATTTCTGATGTCACTTCCGGATATGGAGGAAGCTTGCATTGGCTGGTGCCGCTCAACTTACGTTATTTTGGCTTACATTCCTTTTTGGGGGATTAAATTCTGCTCTGAAGCCAAGTTCTATAGATACGGCTTTTGGTAGTACTGACAAGGAGATCAAGAAACAACTGCTGCCACTCAGCTTACAGCATATACATGATGCTCGCCTTGGGCAGGACATGGGTTTGTTTTTTGGGAAAAGATGTGTACAATTGTATCATATGAGCCAGAAATGTATTGGAATGTGTCTTATATGAGTTTTGGTGTGTATGCTATTTTTCTTCATTGGTGATGGTTACTAGTTACACGAGTAGCTTTCCTTGAGAAAATAGACAGACTTAAGAGGGTTTATATATTAATTGTAAATGTTGTTCCACTATTGGACTTCTTAGACTAAGTTTATTGGTGACACATATTCTAGACACTCTAAAGAAAAAGGAGTCTTGATACATGTCTATATAGATGGTAGTAAATTTAGCTTGACTTGTAGTAAAAACACAAGTAGGTAAGGAGGAAGGTTTAGGTATGATATTGGATTGGGAATTAAGTTGGGAGAGAGATTTTAATATCTATTTTTATATGAAATCTTCTTTTTAATGTCAAGTATCTTTGAAAATAATAAAAAAAAATCAGCATATTTTTTACAACAATAAAAAAAATGGAAAAAATAATTACTGTGTGTCATCCCCACTCCCTACCAGAAACCACCATAGGTGCTCCCCACCCCTACTCCCCACTCCCTGCCGGCAGCTACGACAGGCGTGCCCAACCCCCTACCCGACGGTCGACCCCACCCCTCACTCCGCCGCCCTTACCCCTAGTGTCCACCACGGTCGACCCAAAAAACCAGTTTTTGTGGACTATAACCCACGAAAAAAACCTCGTTTCGGCCCCGAAATGAAAATGGACAAAAATTCGTTGGAGGAATCCTAGACACATATAATGATGAATGGGACAAGAAAATTTGCAAAAAGCAGCCTAGACATAGTCCAAACCATCGGTTTCGCCAATTATCCACATGCTCGAATCGAGCGCTAAACACATCGTAAATCTATCAAGACGAAGGAATGACATTGCCATATGCTACAAATTTTCCCCCAATATACCCTAGGAGTATTCTTGGTCACTTTCGTAACATTTCCCGGAAAATCAAAAATCGACCAAAAAAGCCGGGTTTTGTGGACTATAACCCACGAAAAAACCTCATTTTAGCACCGAAATGGAAATGGACAAAAATTTGATGGAGGCATCCTAGACACATATAATGGTGAAGGGACCAAGAAACTTTGCAAAAAGTAGCCTAAGCATAGCCTAAACCATTAGTTTCGCCCATGATGCACATGCTCGAATCGAGCGCTAAAGACACCGTAAATCTATCAAAATGAAGGAATGACATTGCCATATCCTACAACCTTTTCCCCAATATACCCTAAAAGCATGCTTGGTCACTTTCGTAATATTTCTCAGACAATAAAAAATCGACCCAAAAGCCGGTTTTTGTGGACTATAACCCACGAAAAACCTTGTTTTGGCCCCGAAATAAAAATGGACGAATATTGGCTGGAGGCATCCTAGATACATATAATGGTGAATGGAACAAGAAAATTTGCAAAAAGCAGTCTCGGCATAGCCCAAACCGTCGGTTTCGTCCATTATGCACATCCTCGAATCGAGCAGTAAAACACACCGTAAATCTATCAAGACGAAGGAATGACATTGCCATATGCTAAAAATTTTCCCCTATATACCCTAGGAGCATGCTTGGT
>CAAKMY010104065.1:0-23732 GCA_901111285.1 Corrigiola litoralis | reverse complement strand
TACCTCAAAAAAAAAAAAAAAATAAGAACCGCACCGAAAACTGGATTTTGCGATTTATAATACTGAAAGACTGGACCGAATAGATCAGGTCAGATGTAATTTTCAAGCCCATACCGCTTTTTAAACAGTCATACTTCTAAAATAAATTTATGAAATAGAAATATTACTTCCAACAAAATCTTCATTAGGCTTTTCAGCACGGAATACTATAAATGCAATGTTCCAGCCCATTTGTCAAATAGCCCCTCCAGCTTTTCCTTTTTATGGACAAGAAATGGCCACTCACGATTCCTTCAATATAAGGACAAGTAGGAAAGATATGACCTTCTAGTGAGAGCTTTTAGTAAAAGGTTTACTGATTATCTTTAATTCTTGAACTTGTTAGTTGTTACTAGTGACTACGATTAAGTATTGAGTACGTTATGTCCTCTGTTATAAAAACTTGTGACTGCGATTACTAAGGTAATGAGTGTACATTTTGTTCTCTCTTATATAAACTTGTGACTGCGATTCTAATTGTGACGCCTAAGGATATTTGAATATCATAAATTGTTTTTTTGGTTTGAAATGTGCGCACAAAATCACTGATAAAAATTGAACCCCCAACCTAATAATTGGGCAAGAGAGCTCTAACCACTTGAGATAGATCTTTTCTTATATTCGAGTATCGTATAAAAATCAAATATATTTATATGTATTATGTAGTAATATATTCAACAACATCGACACCATACCAAGTACTTCATTTTAAATATAAGTTTAAGTTACATTCTAGATTGCATAAAGATGCTCAAAGCACCGTACGTCAATTTGAATAAACCAAGCTACATTTTGGAAATATAGAGCATTGAAGTATGAATTTGGCGCTTTGAGTGGAGCAATCTGAGTCCACAAACTTGTATATCTTGTCCAATACGTCAAACGTTTGAGATCATTAGCTTTAAACTTTAGTCGACTTGGGGTCTAAAAAGTTTCTTAAGTAACTCAAATGGAGTAGAACTAAAGTATAATTAACTAGCCTTTTATCACCTGTAGATTTAGAGAAGCCTTTATACATCTTCCTAACAAATTGGGTCTAGTAAACAAACAATACTCATGAGCCAAATCATACGTGAATTCAATCGCCTAACTTAACGCATGAGCCATATCATATGTGATGAGATATTCACACAAGCTGGTCTTGCATGCACTAACTAACTTTATTGGGCTGGATTTGCCCCTAAAATGGACTAAGACCTACAATGTCATTCTTCCTTATCATCTTTTGCGTGGACAATGCACATTGGTTTTGGTTCGGGGACTTTTTAGGATACACCAAAATGTCCTAATCTTAACACTATCTTTGTTGATATTTTGGTGGGTGCACATTTATTTATGTTGGATGTAGTGGCCTGATCGAAATTACCAACCTTAATTCATTGATTGCATATTTTTCTCTCTACCGGCCTCTCATCAGTGATCCCCTGTTTTTGCTCTCTCTATCTCTCTACTTTCATCCACATGTGATGAACTTTGCATCATTGCATGCTGATATTTCAGGTGATATTGAATGTCCTGATCTTTCTTATAATGTCTTTTCTGCATGCATGATCATATTATTCATATTTGGTGCCTTTTTGTTACATTATGATTTGTTCATCTTTTCTACCTGGCTGGTTTGCTTCAGTTTTGAGAATTTCGGGTACTAGACCAACTATCTATTTCTTAGCTATGATGGGTGATCCACAAAATTTGATATTTGTTGATGATTTAAATTAGAAGGTGATCTTAAGAGTTGTATATTCTGCTATGGAAATGCTTTGTTATGTTGAAAGTTTTGTAGAGGATAATACAGTTTTCGTACGTTATTTCATTTTTGTCTTTCTTTTCCCTGTAACACATTTGTTTTAGCTAGATTTTGTCTTTAATACCATAAAATGAAGAACAGTACCTCAAATTTTGTTTTTGTTTTCTTGATTTTGTATAATGATTGTCTTAATGAAAGGATCGTCTGATCTTTTGTAATATGTAATGTGATGAACAGTCCTGTAATATGACTGTAGCTTTCTGATTGTCATGTGAAGGATGTATGTCTTAGAGCCTGTGATCTGCTTGTTTCCGAAACCTCGATGACAGTTAGGGATAAAGCAGCGTACATGCGGATATAGATTTCATTTTGAGGAGATCATACTGTGATGTTGTTGTGGACTGTGATCTGATTGTCATTCATTCTTTCTAAAGTTCGAACAATGAGGCATACTACATCTATGGAGTAACGTTAATTTGATTGTTTGTTGGCAGGAAAATATAGGGATTAATGGATAATGGAGTTAATTACCGTCCATGGGATGAACTTATGTCTGACACTCTAGGTCTGATATTTAGGAGGCTTCCGCTAGATGAGATACTCAACGTTGTCCCTATCGTTTGCAAATCATGGGCGAAGGCTGTAAGAGGCCCTTATTGTTGGCAGGAAATCAATATTGAGGACTGGTGCCGTTACCGTCGGCCCGAGAGCATTGATCGGATGCTGATATTGCTGATAGGAAGGAGCTGTGGTTCGCTTCGTAAGCTCTGTGTTTATGGCCTAGGAACTGACTTGGGTTTATCCTTAATTGCAGACAAGTATGTAGACACTCTCTCTTGCATGCTGGAGACACCCCTCTTTCACTCTTTGTATGTTCATAGCTTATGTTCTGTTTTTCTCTCTAACAAAATTGGAACTTGAGTAGATTAGCTTCCCTAGATAGGTGTGAAAAGGGACAATTTAGGCTAAATTACTGTCTTACTTGAAAGTTGTTGAAAACATGATATAACACATATGCATAGGCAGTACTACTTGAGCACTTTGTGGTAGATAAATGCATTGTGGTTGTGAAGATTGGCTGATGCTATATGACTTATGTTATTTGAGTAGAAATGTGACTGCTTGTATCTCAAAAGCTGCCAAGTTATCTAACTTTTCCACCCTTGATTGGACGCAACTCTACTTTAAGTTGGATTTAAAAAAAAAAAAAAAAAATTAAGACTGAGGACCCTGAAACTTTACGAAGAAAAAATTAGGGATATTATTATTAGAACGACTTGGTAGAACTTTTAATTTCTTGTTTTCTCACTTCTAGCGTAAATGTATTATCAGCTCCAAGTATCTTCAGAATCTCAGGCTGCCAGGAAGTGAAGTAAGCAACCCGATGGTCCAGCGAGTTGCTGGGAAGTTTTCTAGACTCACTTCCTTAGACTTGAGCTTCTGCACTAAAATTGGAGCACCAGCAATCGAGGCAATAGGAAAGCACTGCAAGCTCCTCACACATTTTCAGAGGAACATGCATCCTTGGGATGTAACTAATAGAAAACCTCAAGATGATCAGGCCTTTGCAATTGCTGCTACAATGCCACAGCTCAAGCATCTTGAGTTGGCCTACCTGATGATCACAACCGAAGGTGTGATTAGGATCCTTACCAAGTGCAATGAACTTGAGTTGTTGGATATAAGAGGCTGTTGGAATGTGAAACTTGATGAGGACTTCCTACAGAATCGTTCACAGGTAAAGGTTGTTGGACCTCTTGTTGTAGATTGTTGTGGCAAGCTGAAAAATTGGGACCAAGGCTATGATTTTAATCCTGGTTCTTCCAGTATATGGGCCTGGGGTTTTCCCGAGTGGGACTATATGGATAATGATGATGCTGATGATAATGAAGATGCCTGTTCCTATGGTGATCTTTGGGATGACGTGCATGATATGGAAGACTTAGGGTTGATGTCCTATGGTGACGTTGATATGGCTAATGTATAACACCTAATGGTATCTCCTTTAGGCTTTTCATTTGAGTATTTACCAGTGTTTGGCTTTGAGCTGCTGAAAGATCTCCTGAGAAGTTATGTAGATTTTCCGTCTTGATTCCTACATCTACATGAGATGTATTTTTCTTTTGAAATAGATGGCGGCTGAGTTTTCTCAACTTGTAGACTTCTAGTTGTTTCCACTATGCTTAATTACAATGAAGTTTTCGTTATGTATGTTATCTTATAAGCAGTAAACTTATGTTCCTTGCTTGGAGTCAGACGAGAATCTACACTATATCATTGTGGATTTGTGGTGCCTCATGCTGTTCGATGTTGTAGTACTGAGAAGTCAGTGTCTTTCTACCTCTTCACACTGTACTACGGCTTTACATTGCTTTTGCTTGTGGTAATTGCTGATACATTAAAGATACTTGATCTTATCAGCTAGTGCATTCTTTCTCAATTCCCACTATATCAAGCAAATCCTAAGGTTCTTTTTTTTTTTTTTTTTTGATAAAGCCAATTGTAAGCTTGGGTGCAAGACAATACAAGTTTCTTCTTCATCCACACAAAAAGGCAAGAGAGATAATGGAAACTGGACAAATTCAATACATTTCATTCAGATATGTCAAAATTATTCTCATCCAGCATACAAGAAGTCAACAAGGACAGCCTTTCTTTGTTATTTGCTATTTTTGCTTGGAGAAGGAGTATCCTAACCAAGCCAGACACAGCTTGAGCCAACTTGGCCTTTGTGGGCCAGGACCCTAGAAGCCAAGGATAGGGGTGAGAGGAATTCCTCTTCAACTCGAGCACAACCTGCTAACAATTACTGGATAGAATGATATTGATGCAACTAACACTCGAAATATTCATTTTTTCCACCAAAGCGCTACTGCCACACTGGTAATCGACAGCGACGCCGACGATGCAACCGATAATGAGAAGTGCATAGTTCCGCTGATCTCTCATTGATGAACTCGTTTTAGCCACTGAATGTATGTAAGGACTGCCATAGTTAGGATGACTAATCAGTTCATCGGTTGCTTGTCAACTTCAGCTCTAGGGACTGAAAAGTTTATGGGGAATCTTGCTTAGTAGATCTATATAACTCCTCATCTACAATTAGAGGAGGTATAGTCCATGATCCAAGAGGATTGCCTGATATCTTTCCACCTAAAGGAAAACCATGAAAAGTTCTTTAGTGGCGGGAAATTAGAATTCTGCTGGAGAAAGAAGAGGCGAGCTTATAATGTAACGACAACAAAGAACCAAATCATAAAGCATCTACCTTCTTTGGTGGCCTCTTCACATCTTCTCTGGTATCTCTTGTACAACATAGGATCCAATGACTTTGACAACTTCTCATACTTCTCTTCAGCCTCGATAATGTGTTTAGCCTGTGAAGGGGAATAGTCATGTTCAAACGTATGGTCATCGATGAGTATCAAATACAGAAAACAACAACAACAACAACGACAACAACAATAATAATGATTAGAAATTTAAAACATATTCTGACAAGAAAATAACAATTACAGTTACATTGTTAACTACTGGAAGAACCCGAAACAAAGTCTTTATCATACATGATGTGAATTATAGGAAGATGAGCTAGCTGTATCATCATGTATGTGGATACATTCCAATCCTTATAATCATTAGACCTTCACCCCTTGTTCCATTCCCCTCACCCGACCAACACCCAGAAAAAGAAGAAGAAAAAGCCCATATATCCTCAGTTAATAAATGTTGGGATCATCAACAGTTGCACCTTTCCGGAGCAACAAAGCCCTAGTCTCAAAGGAATATGGGGTTGGCTAGCATGAAAAAGAAGAAGTCGTGAACAGATCAAAGAGTACAGTCGCACCCTTTCCACATTTGGAGAAGAAATGGTCAACAAAACTACAAAGTATTAACTGTAACTTGGCTTTATTATATATAAAAGTCAACATTATGGCAGAACACTCACAAGCATCGTTGGGGCTACAGAAGTGCCATATATTCTCACGAACATCCGCAAGATATTGAAATTGTTCGCCAGCACATCTTCCTGGACAAGAAAACATGTTTAAAGGCAGGCCAACGACAAAGCAGAAACCATACAACTACAAAACACAGCAGGTACAGGGATACACTGACCTCATAGTCGTATCTGATGCATCATAATCTCCATATCCATCATCAGAAGAATAATAACCATGCGTGTGTAAAGGTTGCATTCAAAACAGTGACTAAGAAATATCTTCAGAAAGACAATCAACAGAAGCGAGGGTTCATACTCACAGATCATCTGATATCTCCACAAGGAACTCTGAGACTGTCAAGAACTCCATGTGCAAATCATTAACCTTCGTTTGAACAAACAGAATTTATTAGTCTTTCAGGGTGGATAAAGGACTAGGGTAAAGCAGACAGATTAGAGAGTGCACAGGCGAAGAGTATAGCTACATAGTACAAGTAAAAAAAATAGCATACGCACATGGAGAATACAAAGGTATACAGGCTAATACAGCTATTAGCCGTTTCCAGAAGGAACACAAATTATATTGTACACTGTGTATAAGTGGTTACCAACCAGCCAATAACTATGCAACCTGATATGCATGACAGGACAAAAGTGAGAACCAAGAGAGCAGAAGGGAAAGACTGGTTCAATCAGAAGACACACCCTTTATCATCTTTTCTTTCAGATGTGTCTACTTATGCTCCATATTTTATCTTCTCTTTTCACCACATAAATTTATGATGTTGATCATAATAAATCCAGTGTCCTATTATTTTTGGTCAAGTTATTTTAAATTATCTTGACTTAAACGCATCTCCAGCCCAACCTTTATATTCCCCAAATTCGTTGTCAATTAAAACGATCCTTCTCAATCTCTGAGTAGTCCTCAAACATTATGCGTACATTTGGGGCCTCCTGTGGGGTGGCTGGTGTTGCTACGAGCTGATAACTACAGGGGCAGAAGTTTCCAGGGCGCTCTCTACCAGTGAGCTAATAGCCCATCGTGACTCGTGGAGCCTCCAGCCGGACGGTCTGACCATAGCACGCCATTGGACTCTTGGCTAGCACGGAATACCCCTGTCATTGGTTCATATTCGATAGCAGGTAAAACCAGAAAAAACCCGCAATCAAACCTTGTGAAAGACAATTGCTTCAGTAGCTTCTTTGCTCCCTTTTGTTTGATTAGATCTATTGTAATCCTTTGCCTTGTGGGGAAAAGTTTTCTGACCTGGAGGTATAGCTGGGCTATCATTTTTCAAGTTGACATGACGACAGTACACGGTAAAGCCATGGACAAAAGACAGACAAAAGCCCACACAATCTGGCAAAAACCACATGAAAGAGCCAAAATAACTAAACATATATCTGATAATTAATGATGACTACTCTAGAAAGCAGTGCCAAAAGCCATTTCCAGAAACCATTTAGTCGCTAACAGAGCAATATCTGCTTCTTTTTTTTTTTTTTTTTACTCTAAAGGTATATTAAATAAATTCGGGTAAGTGTGATCCTAAAACCCACAAGATCGCAGTATCAAAAGCAAAATGTAATTTCAAGACTTTCCCCTCGGGCCAATATTAGAAGAAATACAAGATGAAAGATTACCGGTTCTCCACGCAGCTGGTACAAAAGAAGGTTTAGAACCCTATAATCAAAAGATTTAAGATGAATAGCCCTCATGACATCTTCAATTGAAATCTGTATAGCAAGCCAACAAAATTGAACATGAGATTTAATGTACAAGCAGTCATCATACACGTCCAATGATCCACATGCAATTTCGTTAAAATAATTGCATTCACGACTTATAGTAAAGTAAAATTTGAGGAATTGTAATAAACTGAAGCAGACATACTTATGCACCTAGGTTTTATGCTACATGCATCAATTGCCCTACTCAGGCTATGAAATGCAGGTAAACATGGACCTCACTTAATTCAACAAGGTAAAAGTCTCCTTTTTTTGTTTTGTATAGAAAAATATTAATATAATAATTGCAATCAAAGCTGCATAGAGGAGGAGGAGTCCTCATAGCGATATAATTACAATTGGTTAGGTTCGTCAGTGAAGGGGATAGTGGCATACCGTAAAACCACTTGCCTTTGCCAATAAGGAAGCTAGGCATACTAAGTACCCCAAACTTAACTCAAGGAGAATAAGCCAGAATTCCACTACATCTAATCACACAGTAATATCGCCAGCACCACACACTTCTTTCCTCCTACATTCACCAAAAAAGACACACCCACTCCTTGTCATTGATACCAACAAACTAAACCAAATGGTATGAGCTGCAACACAGTGCAGAAAGAAATGAGCGACAGACTACTATCCTCTTTCAGATGACCAAAAGAAAAAGAACCAGGGTAAAGCCAATAATCAGGTCTATAGCACCTAAGATTGCCTATCATTAGTATTGGTTTTCATAAGCAACATTGTCCAGATGCATGTGAAAACTCCAAAGGAGCTTTAGTTTCCCAAATCTGGTCATAGCCAAACTCAAAGGGGAAGATGTCCTAATCAGAACTGAAGTGAATATTCTACAGAGGGATCTGCCTTTCAAATCAAAATAACAACCAAAGCACTAACTTCGTCCATATCCCATCCATGAAGGGGGTGCAAGTGAAGATCCCAATAACTATCCAATTTATTTTTAAAGCTAAGACACGAGCACAATGGAGGCAAGTCACAGAAATGTGATGAAACAATGCATAGCACTCATTAGTTAAAAATTGAAATAAGTCTTCTCAAAATTTGAGTCCTTGCAAAGTATCAACCCTATGAGAAGTCAATGGAAAGAAGCTCAGTGACACATGTGAGATGAGTACTAGAAGCCACCTACAGTACACTAGTCTCTATATACCATCTTTACCAAGGATAATTTGGTGCCATAATGCACTTTACGGAAAGAGCCACCATTTCCCTAAATAAGCAACATTTCTGAGCACAGGATGACCAAAACCCAGCCTTTGGACTTTGGCCTACAAACTACATCCCATCTAACAAGATGGTCTCTCTTACCATCACCTGTACCTGACCATCACTCGCAGCTTAACTAATGACAAGGTATATATCAGGGAAAGAGGAAAGCAAGAACTAATCAAAGTATCCTCCTCCATTAAAAGCACTGAGCACCCATCCAACTATCAAGTTGGTTAGCCATGCTAAACACTACCAGATGTCATGAAGCTGAAGTAGTGAGACAACTCCCTAAACTGAGGCCCAAACAAGTGAGCAGCAAAACCATTTGGCAGCCAAACATACCCCCCGAACATATGCAAGACCACATATACCTATATTGAGCTTCATACCTGAGAAAAGTTCAAACACTTCTAGAAAGAAGAAGACAGGCTTAAAAAAGGCCAGTGTCAGCTACGATAAGGAAATCACATGTACACATGTACCCACTCCCACCTCCCTTCCCAGTCTAATCCCTTCAATAACACCAATATTAGCCACCCTACCCAAGAGGCCAAGATCCTACTGAGGATCGTCAACTACCAGGGTGAACAAGAACGACAATAGATTAGTTATATTACACAATCAGTGTTGCTACACCAAGAAAAACAGCAAAGCACATAATAAAACACAGTCATATGAAGCCATATGGTTTACTACTTTATTTTGAGTGTTAAAATCTAGGAGTGTGCATTGACCAACTTAAAAAGTAAAAAATATTTGTCACATTCTTAAGTTATAAAGTTTGAACAGTGCAAAATCTGGATCATGGTCAGCAATTATAAGAATTTAAACGGCTCAACTTGTTCTGATGCACAACAAAGCTTCCTTTCTAAAGCCCAGTACTCCTCTCCATCTTTGAGTTCCTTTCTAATCCTGCATGCTTAAGGAAATGAAAGCTAATCAGCAAATATCATAAACATTAGAATTGAACAACACCAAAGTTGGACCAAAGGCAAGAGGTCATACCGGTCTGTCAGCAATCTATGATGTTCAAGTAAACGAGTAAGTGATTGAAATGGTTCTGTTTCAAAAGCTTTTGCCGATCTGCATGACCAGGTAAAACAAGCTTCCTGCATGAGGATACATATAACTCACACTTAGCCCAACTCCACTAGTTCATTTCTTAAACTCCTACAGGTATCTTTCGAAGAAAAATATTCAGCATACCTCATCAATTTTTCTATCAGGAGAAGGTGTCTCACTTCTAGAAGCACTAGCCATCCTCTCGTTCAAACTGTCCAACTGCATCACAAAAGCTGCCTTGAAAAATTTGAAAAAAAGAAAGAACTGTGCGCCAAAAAAACCAACCTCAAATTCAAACCACACTTTGCATCCCATGCCGACGCCCTCACCTCACCCCACTCCCAACCCAGATTAACAAAAAAAAAAAAATTGTTGCTCCAACATACTAAATGAATGACAATTAAACTTTTTCTATCTTTGATTGCACAAATTGCAGCAAATAACCAAAGGGATGAGGATCAACAAGACTCAGGTTATAGTATATTCTCCGTCCACCCAACCCTGTGGAAGCACAAGGGTCAAGGCTATACCCAAGATGCCTAAAATCAGATGTAAGAGAACATTTGAATATTTGATTGCAACAACTGAGTGCACCATAACATATTAAGGTAACCAATAATAAAAGCATTACCTGGTAGATATAGCTTTCAGTGAAAGAAAGCACTGGTAAGTATTTAAAAATAAACTCAGGCCTTGTGACATCCATCCCATGGAACATAAAGTATGATCTGCACTGCAAAACAGATACAGGGTTCAGAACTTATAACAGCATCAGTATTGCACAACCTCCACCCTATTTCTCGTGTAGCACAACAACCAATAAAAGCTCACCCCAACTAGAAGTAATATGTACTTGAGTAACATAAAGCCATCGACAAACAGATGCAAATCTCAAATCGAACAAGGGTCACCAAAACATAAACCAATCCTATCTTATACAAGATGAAAACATCAAGGCTCCCTATGTTTTTGTATTATCTTTCACAAACGATCATAGCCAAGTCCCAAGTATCCGTATCAGCTCAATGTTACATACACGTCTTAACATCACAGCAAAGGCAAATTAAAGTGCCTACTTAAAACCATAAAAACACAAGCCACAATATACACCAATCATTATTGCTACAATAAACTAAACTTCGGAAAAATAAAGGATTACTCACAAAGTCTTCGAGAGTGGAATTGGCTCGTTGCATTGCATCCAGTCCAATTAAGGCCACATTTTCAAGCTCATAACCGCCCTCAAACACACAGCCGCCTCCGCCACCGCCACCAGCACCAGTGCTCTCCTTCACCTGATCATCAACCAGCGAATCGCGCACAACATTTACTTTGTCCTCTGCGATGTAACACTCCATCATGAGATGAAAATCCAACATGAACACTTACGCCATAAAGTTGGCAAAAGGGTATCTTCCCAACAACCCACATACTTCCTCCATTTCTTTGGATTCTTTACGCATTCTTTATCACACTTGTCAAGGTCATATTTTGACAATAAATACCTCAAAATATACAATTAGAAAAAAAATTACAAATCTAGAATGGTCATATTTTTGTTCAACAATACATTTATATGATCATATATATACTTTTTCAAATATACATCATGAGTTACTGATGGTCAAAGTACGACCTCAAAAAGTGTCGAAAAGCAAACGTAAAAAATCCAAACAAATGGAGGAAGTATCAAGCTAGTAAGTAGTAACAAAGCCATAAAACTTTTCCTCACCAGGCAAACCCACCAATGCTTTCTCAACCAATAATGGAGTAATCTGCACAATAACCAAAGTACAAAAAAACATTCTAACATCCAAATATCCTATCTTTTCAACATTATTATGTCAATCAAATTAAAGGGTAGCAAACAAAGTGATCACCTTGGGCAAATGCTGGGAAATCACACTACATTTAGCATCAACACTCAAGCTTCCACATGGTTCCATCTAAATTAAACAAACCCATATAAATGTTTCAGAAATCAGAACAATATCTTTAAAAGTAACTAAAAAGTGTAAGAAAAGTAGAAAAGTTAGAGTACCATGAAGAGGAGAAACTGTGCAATAAAGCGTTGAGAATCAGAGTGGGGAAGATTGAAGGAATCAGAATTAGATTGCATGAACATCATCATGCTCTGTATTTCTTCCAGTTTCTTCAGTCCCTCCATTGTTAGACCTTTGTGTGTTTTCCTTTGGTTTTCTCCTTTACTCACACTCCCAAAGAAAAGGGTGTAATGGGAAAATGGGAGGGATATTAGGATTCGAACATAGGACAAAAGTAGTGTAATTGACTCGAAATCATGTGGAGTAATATTGGTAATTTAACATTGGCCTTGTTTGACAAATAATAGATGGGGAGTAAGGTGTCTAATTAGCGGTAAGGAAATGACAATTTTATGAAGCTAAATTTATGTATTTGTAATCAAACCATTTTGACAAATTCATATATTTTGTAATTCCTAGAAAATGGAAATTTATGAGAAATTTGGAATTCCACATATGAGCAAATGACTACTATATGTCTAAAGATGTTTGTTAATAATTGGTTGAAAAATTATAATTGATGGTGATTTTGTTGTAAAGTGATAAGAATTATGTAAGAATGGTATGCAAGTGAACGTATAATTGTGTATGTGCATATCATTTTACGTTGTTCTCGCTCTTATTTTGCAATCGGCTTTTTAGTTGATTTAAGACAACCAACTCTTGTGATACTTCGACTACCAAACAAGTTCATTTGCAATTGGTTCAGAAATGGGAAAGCTGATTACGTAAATTCCTATTGGATATTGGGCCTTAACCATCAACTTAGGTTTTTAACTAAGTTGGTCTTCTCACAATTCTAACTCATTTCCCTTCCAGCAACTTTTTTGGCAAATGCAATCCACAACTGATGACAAGAGCGACATATGTAGTATAGCTGAAATGAAAATTAAAGGTTGCAACTTAAATGTTGAGGAGGAATCTGAAGTACATTGACTAAGGAAAATTGTACATTGATTCAAAAATCTCCCAAAAGAGCACATTATTACACAGTCAACCTATCTTTAAGATGACCTCTGAACTACTACATCACCGTAACCAAAATGAATAAGAGTACAGCAGCAACAACAAGTTTGTAACTGTTAGCAAGGATTGCACTCGACATAAACGCTCGTCGCCTTCTTACAACACAAAGCCCTTCCTGCCAGCCCCGATTGGATATCAATCCCTCTATTACAATTCACAACCAAGCTCAAGAAACCAGGTGGATTCACTTCTCTCACTTATACCACCTCTGTCCATTGCCCTATGCACACATGAGAGAACTAAATGAAAACCCGAGAAAAAATCTTTGATTCACGACCCTACGGCTTTGTCATTACTTGACCCCTTTTGCGAAGATACCGCCTGGATTTGTTGGCTATCCACTTGTCTGACACCTTTTCTCGAATCTGTTTCATGTGCGCCTGGCCTTTGACTAGGTTTTCGCGTGGTTTCAAATAGCTTCCCACTATTTGCAATTGTAAGAATTAGCTCCAGTTGTTTTTGCTGCTGATCCTACAAAACAGATGAAAATCTAGACTGAGGACAGGACACTTGAAATTTGAAGATATCCTACATTTAGTGCCCAAAGTGTACACATATGCTTCAATGTAGACGAGTTTGTATAAAATGTTCAAGGTACAGCGACTATGGATCGACACTACTCATGTATGAGAGATTGAGAGCTCCAAAAAAAAAAAGAGTTCCAGCCAGACAGCATATGACAACTTGCATTGTCTGATCGGAAAAGAACTACAACCTTGAAATTTAAATAATGAATCGTCGGCAAATGTCTGGATTAGATTTGTTTAAATTTGGACATCAAATGCAATGGAATAAAGGACCTCTGAAATCTTTTCTTTAAAGTGTCAGGTTAACAGTAATCAGAAGATATAAGCGGAACTACAGACCTGATATTTGACCTTTGCATGCATTGTAAAAATGTCTGGCTAAAATTGCTATCAGTTTAGGGAGTGAGGAAATGGACTTCGAAAGCGTACGAGTTGCTTACAGCCTTATAGTTACCCCTTAAAGTTCAACATACAAGGTGCAAGAGTCGAAGAGGCAACCAAGAGCAACAAACGTAATGAGAAAAATTTTCCAAGTGGTGTTACTGATGTATTGCTGCTTTCTTACCTGCATTGCAAGCAAAACTTTTTGAACTTCACCAAGCTCCTTTTCCAAGATGTCTTCTTGCACCGCTAAGGCACGAGTGGCTTCAGAATTCTTCTGAGCCAAAGCTGCAGTCTTCAAACAACCACAAAGTTAGAACAAAATATTCAAGTATCTATGTAAAGTTCGACTTTTATTGAGAAAAACTTCAGTGAATAGTGTAATTGGTGAAATGGTGGCTCAAAGATGCAATTATCAAAATTTAACAGTTGATTTAAAGCCTAATGTAGGAAGTTGTGTCATTCAACAGTTATTAAGAGTCCAAATCCCTAGAATCTCAAAAACTGACAATTTGGTCAGACATCTCTATTTCCACTCATGCCTTTACCTAATTCATCAACATAGAGGGCAGATGGAACTTCATCACAAAAAGCCAGTATATTTTTGGCAGAAATGGATCAAGAAAAACCAAGTATGTTATTGGCGGATATGGGGTATAGGGAGGTCATAATGTATGTTGTCTTGCATAACCACTAGAGAGGTTGTTTCCGAAATCCACATTATACTTTCTTCAAAACAACATTAACCCAGTGCCTTAAAAGAGGCCGCCAAACAAGAGCGGTAAGGGGGTCGGGTGCACGCACGTTGATGGACCCTTAAGTTGAAGTGCATCAACCATTTATTACTTCTTAATAATAGAAGCGCCGAGGGTTTTATGACCCATTCTTTCTTTTTCCTTTGTTTATACAAAAAAGCAATATTGCAACTAGGAAGCAATGCAATCACACACTACAAATTCTTTTACGCTAGAGCACAAAAAGGAAACTGAAGAGCTAGGCATACACACTCGAGAGATAGGATTAAGGGGGATGAGTTAACTATACAGAAACTAAGACACTTATTGCCAAAGATAAAGAGACAGTCCTAATTTGATACAGCTACGACTGTTCTACCTCTCTATCATCTAACAAGGACCATAACAACGTGAGCTCTAGCATTGCTACCTCTTGTTGCAGTTCTTTATGGGAACTCTTTCCTTTGCAATCCAATGTCTACATTTAAGATATCCAATCCATCTAAGGCTAAGCATCCAACGAGACATCCAATCTATATTACAATCAACTTTGTACTTGTGCGTTCTTAACAAAACAGCAACCAACCCCATAAAGGAGGGCTGATCTGATACCCAGACAGCAGAATTATCCTCAAGAATTTGAAGATAATATCTTGTCACATAAAACCTCATATACAACTTTGAGTAGACAAACATTGAGTAGAGTAACAATGATTTGCCAAATGGGCGTAGACCATCATAACAATATGGCTTTTAGCAGTAGCTCTAAGACACAGAATGATGCACCAAATATCTGCATGTCATTTCATGATCTTAAGCGCTTGGACTTATGTCCAATTTCCGACAAAGGTGCATTTCAGACTCAGCTATCTTTTCAATAAATTTGCATGATTTTAGCTTAAAACTAAGCGTCCAATATCCATAATCATGTCCGTGTATCAGGTGTACGACGCAGGTACTTGTAACGAAATGAAGTGTCTGAACTTCATAAATCTTAACCTTCCAGCAAGGAATCTGTAGGTTCATAATAGAAATTTGATCACGCACTGCACTCTCATTACAGCAGTTCTGAACTTATTAGTTGGCATATTGAACAAATGTAACTTCTGCTTCCAGTTGGAACACAATAGCATGTCTCAACAGTTGACACCAATCTCTTTCAGATATTACTCAACAGAATTCCATATGTTTCAAAAAGCAGCGAGGCCAGAATCAACATACATTTGCGCCACTTCTGTTTCTATGTTAGATCTGTCTTCATTTTTGGCAACAATAAGACATACAGCCTAACATGTGCATATTTGATTACTGTCAAGAAAATGTGGAACACAATTTGCGGCCAACAAATGATAAGAAAGTCGAAGACATGGACACTGAATGAAACACCCAAAGCCCTATAATAAAAAAGCCCTTCTGCTCTTTGTTCATAGCTTTCCCAACCCACTTCAAAAGCAACATGTGAGTATGAAGAAGAAATCACAAATCCATAATACAGAAGCATGGTTAAAGCGAGGAAAACATGCTCTGATACCAAATGTAAACTTAAGCTTAATAAAGTGATCATCTTCAACACTTACAAAAGATGTATAACTAAATGCGTGGATCAAGGATTACCTACTCTAACTGCAATTTCTGTTTTCGGTGCCAAAATCTAACTCTTAACTTTAGATGGTGTATTTCTGAATTTTTTGAGAGTTGAACTCATTGACCATTTTTAAGAATGAACTCACCTCCTTTATGTAAGGTCTTCCCATCAAAAAGCACTTACAAGATGGTTAAAGATCATAGGTGGTCATGGGTTGTTTCCTTGATCATAGGAAACTGCTCCTACAAGAGTGAACCATCTAATTTTGAGAATTACTGATTAATTAATTTCCAAAAATCCCACATTACTCTTAAAGACCCATTTGCATCCAATGGTTTTTACACCATCGTCAACTCAACGACATCCCATACATGATTAGACATCATGAAGTCCATTTCATCTCTCATGGCACTCATCCATAAGTTTGAATCATTTGAGCTTATTGCTTGTGAAAACATAACTGGATCACTGTTTGCTCTAATATTGTAATCCAATTCTTGTAAATACACCTCATCATCAGGAATAGCTGATGTCCTCCTTTTACCAGGCCGCCTAATAGGAACTTGATAAAGAAAAGGAGGCCATAGAACACATTAGATTGTTGATCCCTTGACAGAAGGCATGCATATTAAAGTTTCCAAGGGTCATGCAGAGAGGGATGTCACTTGGTTCCGTCATGTTTGTTCATGCGAAACTTACTTTTATATTGTATTGAAGTATTTCATTCCGTTGAGTATAAAGTTTGACCTTTAGTAAACATAAGGTTTACTCATTAAGTAGTCTGAGTGCTGAAAGACTCAATATACAATAATACATGGAAGCTTAATTCTCGTTCTAAGAGAACTTACCGCTATAATTAGCATATAAGTTTTTTCTTGTTAAAATAGACCAAGTGGGAGAATGTTGGAATTTTTGGAAATTAATTAATCAGTAATTTTTAATAATTAGATGATCCATTTGTACGAGCAATTTTCTATGATCAAGGAAACAACCCATGATCCTCTCCACATCTCTAGAGTAATCTTCAACCACCTTGTAAGTACTTTGATGGGAATAAAGGAGGTAACTTCAATCTAAAAATGCTCATTGAGTTCAACTCTCAAAATATTTAGAAACACACCATCTAAAGTTGAGAGTTAGAGAAGCGGAGGAGGTAATCCTTGATCTATTTAAAACTTCCGCATTTACTTATACATGTTCTTCTGTAAAGGTGGACAAGATAACTTTATTAAGCTTAAGTTTAATTTGAGAAAAATATCATCCATGTACACAAGGAAAGAAATCCTACTCCCACTAACCTTGTGGTATATGTATTGATCCATGATATTTTCTTCAAAACCAAATGAAGTTATCACTTTATGGAATTTCATATACCATTATCGGGAAACTTGTTTCAATCCGTATATGGATTTATTAAGCTTACAAATCAAATGCTAACCTTTTGTAGAGGAGGATCCTTAGGGTTCTTTCATGTAAACCCTTCCTCGCAACGTGACGCGATGGTAAACTGACGTTCGGTGGAAGACTATCTTGGTTTAAAGTCGATCGTGACTTATCCTACCCAGAGATTTGGGTGTATCAAGCTTGTGGTAACTATCAGACCCGCATGAATGGGAGTCATCTTGGAGTGAGACTTTGTAATCTACTTCCTCCGTTCCAAATTAAACTTCCTACCCCCTTGGACACAGTTTTTAAGGAATAACAATATAATATAACTACCCCACCTCATATTCTCTTGAACTCCCACATATACCCTCCCCCTTTATCTCATACTCACACGGCCCCTCCCCTCCCCTTCCTGGTCTTCTACATTAAACCAAACTCTGCGCATTTTTTACATTTTCCTGGTCCTCTCATCCTCACTCAACACAACAACACAGTACACCTTAGATTAAACCAAACTCTACGCATTTTCTTCATTTACTCCAGCATACAAACTGTAAAGATAATTAAAAAAATCATATCATCTCCCTTCTCTTAGTTAACGATAATCACCTCCCATATCTTCCGCCACCAACCTCCCCACTCCAAGTCAAACCACCCGAGCCGTAGCTCATCTCCGACGGACAAAACTTTATGGTCAACGGACACCGGGAAGAAGACCATTGTTGAAGTATAAGCCGGTGCCGGTGCCGGAGTCGGACTTGGGGTATGGAGTTTATGGTCTCTACTGGTTGCGGGCAGGGGAACCCGTCGAGGTTTGAGAACGGGGCTTCTGGGTCGTGGCGGTGGACGGCGACTGCATGAGAGAGATGGTGTTGGGTTCGGGTATGAATTAGGCGGGTTTTTAGCCACATTTTTGAGGAGTGAGTGAGGGTTTTTTGAGGAGTGAAAATGCATGAGAGAGATGGTGGTTGTGAAATGATTTGGTTATGTAGGAGAGAGAGAGATGGTGATGGTGAAGATGAAGATGAATTTGATTATGGAGGAGAGAGAAAAAGGTGGGTTGTTGTCTATGGAGATCAGTGATGAAAAGTAAGGGGGGGAGGGGGGGGAAGGAGGATGGAATGGAGGGAGTAGTTGATGGATTATTTAATGTTATTTGGGTGGGTGTTTGAGGCGTAAATTATTGTAAAAGTAAAAATAAGTAGTGGGGTATGTAGTGGTATTTTGGTAATAAAATGAAATCTGATCAGGACAATATGGTCATTTGACTACTTAATACTTTCCATTTTGGGAGTAGAAAGTTTAATTTGAAACAGCCTAATAAGGAAAGTAGGAAGTTTAATTTGGAACGGAGGAAGTACTTCTGAGGCCAAGTCCTAGTATGAAGCCAAGAGAAGCGATGCAGCGTGATTCCATGAAGTAGCATGGACCAATTAATATTAGCTTACACATGGGACATCGACGGTTTAAGTGTGACAGGGTGTCACAATCCGAATCATTGGGCATGGACATAATATAGATTTGTATGTGACGTCCTCCTCGTCGACACTTTAAGTGTGAGAGGATGTCACGATCCGACTTATCGTGATACTATAGATGACGAGCAAGTGCAAAAAAGAGTGTTGTGGGTGCCCAAAGGGGCTAGACACGCATTACGAGGCGAGGTTGGGTCCTAGTACTCGAAGACAAATCCTTGACATAAGATATCCCAGAGTATGCGTGCATCAATGGGAGGAGTCTTGGTGGAGGGTACTTGGAATTGACGACGAATTCCAAGTATTTGGTTTTGTATGGTTTTTTTGCACATTTGATGTTTCCTCTTGTCAGATGGGAGACCTTTGTTGACATAGCTGTCTTACATCCTAAACACTAAGAGGCCAAACTACTCATATGTTGACATGATACAAGGGTGGTATCACAAACACCCCTAGTCCTACAGTGTTTTCCTTGCCGCACCAAAAGATCCTTCCTGCTCAATATAGGCTTCCAGAGCACATCTCCAACCCTCCACCATGCTAATCCCATTGTTGACATCGCCGTCTCACATCCTAAGCACTAAGAGGTCAAACCACTGATATGTTGATATGAAACAAGGACGTGTATCACAAACTCCCCCTGTCCTACAGTAGGCCACACCAAAAGATCCTTCCTGTTCAATATAGGCTGCCAGAGGCGCATTTCTACCATCCTAATGCCGTTGCCTCCTATTCACTGTCATCAATTATTCAACTCGTAGTGCTTAGTGAAGCAATTTTAACATTTTGCTGCCCCAAATTAGCAGCTCATACCAACAAAGCCTCTTACTACTTTTGTCTCACTCAGCTCTGAATTTGGAACAGCTCATGCTAAAAGACGCGCCATAGTAAAAAAGAATCACAAGTTCACAACACACTAACTTATCCAAAATTCTCATGTATCAAGTTATACCGCATAACTAACTCAGAAAGTCTTGAGATAGCTCATCTAATCATCATAAAAGTAGACGGAGCCATGCTGGCCCATTAAAGGGATATATATCTCTTATTTGACTCGGGCTTGCAGGAAACATGAGTTGATTTAGCTGAAGGGAGCTCATAAAAGTAGACAGTCTTTTCAAAGAATTTTTGTAACTAACTAGTTGAGCAATTAGGCAAGATTATATAACCTCTTCAAGAATCACAATGCATAAACAATGTCAAATTGACAATCAACTAAAAACGAAATCACATATTAAACCACAACAAACACTATCAACACTGTTATGCAAATGCAACCACATCTTCCATTAATGACACATGCATACATGATCAGTTGATTACATCATTCTATTCACCACCCTCACCATAACAAAATCACAAACTACTATAAACCAATCCAATAACACAAAGCTAAAAATTACCTCAGAAATGGGATCCTTCAAGCTCTTCCTAGTAACCCGAAACCGAACCGCCAACTTCTCAAGCTGCCTAGACAACATCCTAATAATAGTACTAGCACTCCTCACACTCTCCTCCAACCTCTCAATCCTCTCAACCACATTCCCACTCTCAAACCCCGCTTTCGACCTCGACTTCGATCTCGAGGGAGACCCACACACCCGACCCCACTGACGCCTCCTAATGACAGAACCAAGTGCCACAGCCCCAGCTAACAACCACACCAACACCCTATTCCCCAACAATACCAACCTTGACTCAACCCCCCTAAAGAACACCCAATTCACAACACACCCAACTGAGATCACCACTGAAGAAACCACACACAATGACTCAAAAAACCCAAGAAAACCATCCAAAGATACCATCTTTTTTGGTTGCATTTCTTGCTCATCAAATGATGCTAATGAAGAATCATATGCTTTGATGATATGATGATGATTTCTCAACAAATAGAGGCTTTTATGAAGTGGGTATTCATTGATTTTCAAGGTATCAAAAGGGTGATTATTAAAGATTGGAAATTTATGAGTTATGGTATGATGATTTTTGTTGGTAATGGATGAGTATAATTTTATGTGATGGGTTGGATTGGATAAGTGGTTTTGAAGAATAAGTGACATTATTTTTGTAAGTTTGTTAAAAAGTGGTTTGTTGGGAAAATGGAAATTATATCAGGGTTTATACATTGGTAATTTGGTAGGATTTAGAGGAGACATAGGATGAACATTGAAGAATGTGGGTTGGAAGAATGTGGGTTGAAACTTGGAAGTATCAGTTCAACTGTCTCAACTGGATGTACTTTAAAGTGTTGACTTCACTAAATATGCTACTTTTTGTTCCCTTTTCTTTCTATTTTTTCACTCTTTTAGTTTTTTTTTTTGGGCAAAATTGGAAATTATGAGGAAACTACGTAAGAAAAATAGCTTATTTGTAGAAAAAACCATCTTATAGCATTTGGTTAAACCATCATAAATAAAATCCGATTATTTGAGATCGACTCACAAACCTATTTTTTTTGCGTGAGTGCCGATTTTTCTACTCAATTAATTATTTTCTTTTATTTTTGCTCCCTAGATGAATTAGTGCCCTAAACTAACATAATCTCCCTTTAACTTAGAAAACTTCAATTGCCAGTTTGCCACTATACTCCCAAGTCTTCATCTACCACTATCCTTCACTTTTCTCTATCCCCTTCAACCTCCAAAACTTCTATTAACGTCAATGAACATAATGTGAAACTTTTTTTTGGAAATGGACAAGATAAATAGAAAACTTTCTTTTGAGTTGGATTGGGAAGCATTGAAGACAAACATCCGGCCGGCCACCATTGTCTGACTTGACATTACACTTGCAGCGGTGTCGAATATTGACAGCAATGAATTTAGTGGGTTGTCACCCTTATTTTTGTCTCCCTTAAAAGTAATGTTTTTCTGACTCTTTTCCCAAATGCCTCGCACCCTGTACAATCAATTTTAAGGACGACCTTTAGCAGAGCAGTAAATTTAGGCGGAAAAGGGGCAGGAAGAAGATAGCACCTAGTTCAATCTGAACATTTTATTGATCAACCACAGCCAAAGATATCAGCCGATGGCTGTTGCTAAATTGCTCAACAACGCCAGATTACTGATCAAAATACAAAATGCATCTCAAGTATACACGTCAGAGAAAGAGTACGACCCCTGAACAAGAAGACCATGAATGTCAACAATTTTCCAGTAGATAGGAGTTGTAAATTACAGAGTCTATTACTGGTCGGAATGAATCCGATAGTGCTTCGAGTCTGATGACATAAATTTAACGCGCTACTATGAAAGCAAAGGCAACAGAGAGTTCCAACATCCAAGTCCACGAAATTGGTCACACCAATCCGACTTAGTCTTAGTAGTAGGGCATGTAACGGGTTGGCCTTCTGAACCTAGGAGCCTTCCTGCATGGCGAATAAACAAAACATCAGCTGCAAGATCGATATTAATACACAACTGCAAAAACACCCAGTCCGTAGCTGATGTGAAAGTGAAGATATACAATCGGGCAACCTTACAAATAACTAGTCAAGACTAGAAGTAAATATTAGTAGAAGAAATGGAATAAATTTCAAAAGCCATAGCGAGACCAGATACGGGTTCTGGCGTTGGTGGTAATGTAGCAAGGCAGCAGATACAGACAATACTATATTAACAATGATACAGAGATAGGCAAAGCAAGGATGGGGAGCAGGAGCACATAGGGTAACGCATGAAAAGGAATTGAGGCAGGGGAGAACCCCACACAATCTAACATGCTTAAGAAAACATGAAAAACAAGAAACAAAAATTCTGCATACCCATATCCATAAGGAGAATAGAAGTATGGTGGAGGAAAAGGTCTGCGTGGACGGAAGGACATATAAGGATTGAATCGCCTTGCTCTGAACTGTTTCATGCCAGGAACATTTGTCCTTTTAGCTGAGACCTGTCAACAAGCATCAATACAGGAGTAATTAACACTCCAACAACAATACCGCGATATAACCCTCCAAAGAGCACTGCACCAAGGGATCAAAATACCCAAACCATGCTCCTTGCAAAACATACCTTCAACTGACGGCCATGTAATTCAGATTCATTCAGGAGGATAGCCTGTTGAACAGCTTCCTGTTCAACAAATTCAACATAAGCAAAACCCTTTGGCTGGCCAAACTTGTCTGTCAGTATAGTCACCCTATTCACTGTTCCACATGACTGAAAATGTTGCTGAACTTCTTCTGGGGTGCATGCATAATCAACCTGAGAAAATTAGCCAGCCAAAGCATTCACAGCAACAGGAAGGTTAGATAGAGAATAATGCACAATCTACAATCAACCAAGTACACAAATACTGCAGAATCAACTGGAATCAAGCAAGTTCAGCGAACAAATATGTTATATACCATCGAACTAAAGGGTAAACATCAGTAACCAATCTAACAAGAAGTCTAGAACCAAATATGCTTTCATGCTGATTGGAAATTGATTTCCAGCGGAGAGGGGTGGGAACCAAGTGCTTTCACCTAAAGTGAACATCCTAACGATACATGACACAGGATAAATAAACAGAAAAATTGAATCTCCACATAAGAGAGGACAAAATTTCACGGGATTAACTAATAAAAATCATAGGCGAACTTCAGAAAGTACCGTCAGCCTGTCAATATTTTTAAAATTTTTCTCATCCAATTTCTTTTGTTCTCTTTGCAGCATATGAGCTGGAATCAACACCAAAAACTCAATATTTCTCCCTTTCTGTAGTATAAATTATATATCCACATGCCTCAAATTAGAGATAGAAAAAGCTATCCTGCAGGCACAAATGAAAAATATTGCCTTTAACTTACGTGATTCCAACCATCCCCCCACCCCA
>CAAKMY010104044.1:8557-19550 GCA_901111285.1 Corrigiola litoralis | reverse complement strand
ACCCTCAATCCAAGCGAGCCCTAAATAATTAAAACTCTATCTAGAAATTAATCACAAACAACGTAATAAGAAAATAACCAATGAAGCAAAATTTAACCGAGCAAAAATTTACAGAAAAGAATGGCAACTGAGTACTTTTATTAGACGTCCATGTACAGGGGATCCATTACAAAAGAATAATCATCATCATCATATCTAAAACCTGTGGAATCCATGAATCACCCTAAAATAATAATAATAATAATAATCATAACCCAAACACACACCCTCAAATCTCAACACATAATAACAAAAATAAATAAAATGAACATAACAAAAAAGAATGAAAAATCCCTCAGATCAGGATCTAAAGGCCCTCAAACTTAAACCATCAAAGCCGCGACGAACCCACCGAAAAGAACGGCACCAGCGACGTAGGACCTGGTTGATGAACTGGCTGGGGTAGTGTCAGCGGCGGGACCAGCGGCCGGACCGGCAGAGGGACCGGAAGTGGGCCCGGATGTGGGACCCTCTGAAGCGGGTGCAGAAGCGGGACTTGCTGAAGGAGTTGCTGCTGATGGTGCGGGGGTGGGTGCGGCCACTGGGGCCACTGTGGGTGCGGCAACTGGAGCCGGGATGGGCGCGGCGACTGGAGCCTTGGTGGGTGTGGGTGCGACCACTGCGGGTGCGGGTGCGGGGGACTTGGTTGGTGGGGCCGGGGCGACGGTGGGTGACGTGGCGGGTGCTTGGGCCATACACGTGGCTGCCAACAAAGCCAACATGAAGAACACTTGAGTTTTAGCGTAGGCCATTATGGTTATTGAGATAGATGGTGTTTTTGTGATGTGTACTTGTGTTTGAGTTAGGGAGAGAGAGAGAGGGAGACAAAAGAGGTGAGAAGTGTTGAGTTGTGTTTTTGTGAGGGAGATAAGAGGGGTATAAAAAGGAGAGTACAGAAGAGAAGAAGAGGTGGTGATAATTTAGAAGAACATGATGAGATTCTACGAGGGCGTATAAAGTTGTATTTATAATAGGTTTGGCGAAGGCGGTGGAAGGTGTTCTTTTTTGTTGGGTGACCTGTGACACCCAATTTCCAATTAGGAGTAGAATTATTGGGTGAGTAGTAGAATTATTGGGTGAGTGAGATGTGGGAGGGTGGAATTTGGGAATTGCTTTTCTATAAGAGTTCTTGACTTTTCGTAAGACCTTTTTGTTTAGGAAATTAATTATTGTTTTCATTATTTGTTTCTATAATAATGTGTTTTTCCGCGTACAGTTGTATTCAGTGATGGGTTTGGAAAAGCATGTTGTTGTTTAAAGTGTGAATAGTGGAGGTTGAGGAAATGAGGAGGAAAGAAATTGGAAGGAATATATGTCCATATCAACGAAATAAGGTACAGAGGAAAGTAAGGCTAGATTGTTGTCAAAATTAAAATTATTATTTTCACTGAAAAAAATTAGATTGATTTAATCATCATATTTGGCACTTCTTACAATTATTAAAACATGATCAATTATTTATTCGTGTTCTTCTTTTTGGTGCAATAATGAGCCACCAAATAAATCTTAGGAAATAAAAAGCCATGGTAAATATAAAAATTTAGCTAAGTTTTTTTAAAAAGAATCATAGGAAATAAGCCATGTCTCCAATAGTTCACAATAAAGATGTCTTCTTGCAATTCACTCGTAGTGTTTGATTATCTAAACTCAGTTGCTTTAGCTTGACATAATTCCAATTGCTACGGTTGGATTTGCACTTTTAAATCCCACATAATCACAAAAGTAGGTAGTCAATAGCCAAATTATAGCGCCACTGTATATTTAAACACTTGTTTGACTTGTTAAACGTTGGACGATTACAAAACGTACTCGTCCAATTGATCTAGACCTAATATAACAGTGTGTGTTAGTTTAACCGCGTTTAACTGCTTAAGAAACTTCTAGGTACGGTGCTTAAGAGGCCAGCTGGGGTAGTTTCACTGGCTTGTTTTTTACTCGACTCTTGAAGTCGTCAAACTTGAAGAAACAGGCATGCAAAAAGTTTGGAAACATCGGTGCTTGTTGAGCTGTAGGTAGTGAAAATAAGACGCGTGTTTAGGCAAGGATCAGCATCGTAAAACGGCCATGAATTTCTGCAAACTATTAGCAATCTGAAGACAAGATGTCCATATATTATCACAACGAAACACACACGTGTGGTAGTTGATATTGGTCAGTAAAACGTCCCCGTCTATCCGAAAACCCATCCTCATCTTCGTTTACTGAATTTGTAATGTCTTCAGTAAGACGTCTCTAGTATTACCGCGTTTTGCTTTCTATTCACCTCATCTTCTGTTGCTACCCAAGTGTGTATGGCTTTCATTGCCTCATTGGTGATTTTATAGTCATGAATATATAATCATAATGACATGAATTATGACTGCTTGCTATTAGTTCGAACCTCAAATGTATGAACAATGTTTTCTCATTTGGGTAAAATGTTTGAACATTTTCCAATTTCACAAAAGAGGACCAGAATATATGGTTAATGTCAATACTTTAATATATACCTCATCTTGTTTGGTATGTGAGAGATTGAGTTTGAGAATGATGTTGGAGTCGGGATGGAAATATAGCTAAAATTTCACATAATACAAATAGTGAAAAGTAAATAATATCATACTTTAGTAAATGTATCCTCTTCTCAAACACATAAAAACAGACAAGACCAACCAATCTCTCTATACGAATATGATATTTTAACCACTGAAACATTACTTAGTTAGTCAATTCCATAATACATTATGTTTGCAAGCCATTATCCGAACCTTAAGTGACCCTAGTGTATCGTACTGTTTTTTCCTCCGTAATTACCAGATAAAGCTTTAAGTTAGAAAAGGAAAATTGGTTTAGATAAGATTGAGTAAGGAGATGTAAACTCCAAAAAGCGACAAAATAACGCTTTTGAAATATCATATTAGAATGGTAGAAATCATTCCAATTCTACCTTTTAAGAAGATTAGGAAGACTTAACACACTGATATGAACAACAATGCAATAGGTTTAATTATCACCATAATATTTAATTTTGCAATGTATATAGTTTAAAACTTAAACAACCAATTATGCCTCTCTCACATTCATATCATGAAATGGTAGGTTGAGAGTTTGGATAGGTCTCACTGTCTTTTTTCTCTTCTATAAATTTGGACCGTATATTTTTTGAACAAAAGATGTATAGCTAACCCATATAGTCATTGATTTGCTTTTAGAAAAGAAGGTTAATGCATGCAATTTTATATTTGTCAAAGAAACTTCAAAATGTCTAAGAGCTCTTGTAAATCTATTAAAAACTAGCAAGAAAATGATTACTTTCAAGCAAATAGTTGTAAAAATAAATGTGTATGTATGAATTCGTACTCCTTTAAACATGATATGTAATTCAAGTAGAATAATATGATTGGTTCAAGTATTGTTTAATTTGATAGAAAATTTCTTAACTATCAATGAAATCATTCCTCATATTACCAAACACATTTTTGTTTCGATTTTCTTTTGTTGGTAGAAAGAGGTTGAGACTTGTTCAAACTATAATCTTTATTTTTTAGGTTCGAATACGTAATTTGCCTAAGTTATTTGACTCATTCATGAATTTCAATCACACTCAAGGTAAGTCTTGATGAGTCCCATCACAATTTGGACTGAATTTTCATGGATTAGCTCTAAAACAATGTTAACCCAAATGTCATTCTCATTATTGTCAAAACATTATACTAAATGGAGCTAAACTATCAGTACAAAGTATACAAACCAATCGACATATGTAACATTATTTGACCAGAATAAAAATTGGCCGGGGATGTACACATGAAACTGTACGCTGGTACAAAGTATACAACTAATATGTTTAGTGCTGCTGACTTGGCTCGCCTGGTAGGAACAATAATTTGGATAAGTGCATTGCAGAGTGTTTATAGCTGTGCAATGGCCTGTATCACTATTATAAACACAAGCATATATTTAGCTGTCAGCTTGTTTATATTAGATAATTAGGAATGGAGAAAAATAATTAAGTAGCCGTTGCAGAGGTCGGCTAACAACCTAACGTTTTCATTTCTTTCTGCTAACTAGCCGTTATCTGTTTCTCATTCATTATCTTGTTTGATAGTATGTGCTGTTTATGGCACTTCGCCTGAGCTGTACTTAAATGGTCAGGAATTTGATCGATATGCATTACACTCCGCAATAGTATGTCAACAATTGTGAATCGTGATTGAGCTTAAGACACCAGAATTATTTGGTTTTGGGTAAATACTAGAGGGGTTAATGCACAGAAGATGGACTCATGTCTCACCTTGTGAACATCGAGGGTTAAATTATTTGTTTAGATAGAAATAGATGGTATACCGAGTAGGATTTAAATAATTCGACTGTGTAAAACTGTTCAAATTGAAGCCAGTCAGCATTAGTTTTGTCCTGGTTGTTACGAAATTATTAGGGGTTTCAATCATATGCGTCCAGTTCCTTGTTTGTCTGGTCAGTTTTGTACCAATCCAAGATCCCAAGAAAAAGACCAACAGCCCAACAGGATGATTTTTCTTATGATGACTTTTCCTTTGAAGTTGTCCAATGCATTGTGATTTGTGTAGGAGGTTTAGTCCACATTCTAGAGAGGTTTGTTTGGTTTATTATAACTTGTAATATTTGACACATATTCACATTTCTTTTTTTTTTTTTTTTGAGAATAGGTAAGAAGAGCTACATAAGGTTAGGAGTGTCTCCTCTCGAGACAAACCCCTAACCTATCTTGATACAAAATGTTATCTAATTCAACTAAAAAAGAAGAGTGCCATAAAACGCTATGACTAACAGAGTGACCTAAATTAGCCATCCAATCTGCTGCTCTGTTTCCTTCTCTGAAAATATGGGAGATAGTAACCGAGTCGACATCACTAAGGAATATTCACATTTCTTATACAGATGTGATAGAAATTTCTAAGAATTTAAGATTTGACATAATAATGTCATTTCGATCTTTAAGTGACAAAATTTGGAATTTGATTCTTATGTACTCTATACTAATTCGTGTGCTCATTTAAACCCCTAAGCACAGAAGTTTTGACGTATTATGATTTTTTTCACATGAGTACAGAAATTTAAGACCATAGTAAAGTGGTCTTATAAAATTCATTCAGCTCTTCTACTGGGAGTCTAGGACTACTCCAAATTTCAACTTTGAAATTATATCCATGTGTTCTACAAGCTTATCGAACGACTTCGCTCCAAGTGTTCTACAAGTCGTTGTGTGCATGATAAAGAAACTACAAAACTAAAACCGTATAAAAGTAGTTCAAATGTTGCTACCGAATTCAAATGAACTCCTATTTAGCTGAGATCATGATCATAAACTTCAATGTAGGCACGAAAATCACCTGATATGAATATGTATTGTAGGGTTTATGCCCACTGAAACATGGGGTCTGAAATTGTTCCGTCATAGTTGTAGCAAGGTATTTACTCTTGTTATCCCTAGGAAGTTTTGATTCTCTTCTTAACATTTCCATTAGGGAAATAAAAATTGAGTTAGGTCTTGGAATCTGCATCAACACGTTGTGGTCATTATCAGGCTTAAATTGATCACTTTTGGGCTTAAAGTGATCACTTATTATTACCAATTTACCATGATGATAAAGTGTCCACTCTAAGCATACGCAGTGGCGGATCTTGAAAAAATAATGGGCAGGGGTCAAGGCTTGAACCCTAGACCTCTACTATAGAAGTTTAAGTCTAAACCACTAAGCCAATAGGGCCAAATGCTATTTTTTCAAAGGAATTTGTACAAATATAAAATCCCAACAGGGGCCGGGCTCCCCTTCGGCTAAGGGAAGATCCGCCCCTGAGCATACGGAGACCATTTTAAACCCGTATAATTTTGACACAAAATTATACTGTCTCATATGGGACTAGCTATTCGTTGTAAAGGCTGTGTTGAATTTGATCTCAATTCAACACTCTCTTCTAAAGCCTCCGGAGTCCTGAGCCCACGTAGAAGTCTAAATTGCTTGGATGCTACGTAGTACGAAGATACAGAGTACTCCGTACTCCGTATGTAACAACATTGAGGCATATGAGCAATCAGTCCAAACCATCTAATATTAGTATGTTTTTTGTACCACAGTACCAGTACTGGGTTATGTCTTGTGTGGGTCTGGGCTGAAATTCACAATGTAATCGTCTTACTTGATGGTAGCCCGCGTAGTAGAAGTCCACCATGATTCTTATATTATCTCATACACGTGTAAAGCTTTAAAAGTTCAATAGTGCTTTATATTTTTTTTTTTTTTTTTTGAGGAATCAATAGTGCTTTATAGACAACCTGCAAAATGCGAATCTTGTTAACTTCCTGGAGGGAAAATTTAGGGTTGGTGCAAGTAATATTCATACCTTTATAGACAAACTCGACATCTTCTGTTCCTTGTTTTCTCTCCTTCTATGTGCGGACTGCTGGCCAATTTCTGAAGCCTATAACCTGAACGAAAGCTTGTGTATACGTACTCATGATTAAAGCAGTCAACAATTAGAAGGCCTACATGGACATGGTTTCCTCTGCTCAAGTATTTTGCAAGTTGTCTTTGACCTTCAATTTCAGTAGCGGTCGTGCATGATAGTTAGCTACTTGGCTCTACTACGAGGAAGTTCGTTAGCTAACAAGTTAAGGTAATACTTACTACCGTATAATATATTGCACTCAATAATAGTTGTCACCATTTTAGTCTTATTAGATTGCTATTCTACAACATAGTGCGTGGCTTATTCTTAAGTTTGATTAGCGATCACATCATATACAGAAAACTTTACTGAACAATTTGAGATGGTACTCCCTAGCGATATCTTTGTTAGTTTCCTTTTTTGAATCAACAAAATTGAAAATAACTAATAAGGAGTAATGATTATGTCATATTCAAACAATACATGTGAGAATTGCAAATACACAAATTATTAGAGAAGACCGTCTGCTTTTATTATAAAAGTAGACAACCTCTCTACTAGGTAAATTTTCTTAAGTTTTCTACAAGCCCAAATTAGTTGTAGATTAATATGTCTTTATTGGGCCAACATGGCTTGGTCTACTTTTATAATAAAAATAGACGGTCTCTTCCAAAACTAGCTGAAAATAATACAATGTCAACATACTGATATTGGTCAAACACCCAATCCCTACCCCATATTGCCAAAAGACCAAAAGGTTTCCGATATGAGATTTTCCTATACATTTTAATCGATAATGTTGATAATACAAACATTATTATCATTGATATTAAAAACATCCCGAATATGAAATATCTATCCACTCAATTGCAATCACCCAAATTAGTTCAGCAATGGTGGGGGAATTAAGAGAGAGAGAGCAGTCGTAATCATCATTATAAGATAAGAGCTCTTATAGTACAGACTTATGTACTAACAAATAGAAAGTAAAACCTATGTAATTATGAGTGAACGATGTTGATGTAATCAAACTTATCTCATTCATATGCTAGTCTCCTTCCTACCCTCCATTTTCAAATCTATTTAAATTTAAAAACAAAAACTCATTACATTACACCGTCGATTACACCCAACCAAAATACAATTTCTAAAGATCGAGTCTCAATTGTAACTTGAAACCTTTCTATGTAGATTTCCCTAAGTAAAAGACATTCATTCCTTTCCAATATAATTATGGACTAGTCACTAGCTCATGAATAAATTCCATAAAATAAAAATGGAAACTTGAAATCACATTCCCCTCAAAATCTCCCCCCCCCCCCAACCACATTACGCCCAACCAAACAAGCCCTATGGAAGACGGCGTAATCAAACCAGCGTCCGATCCACCCCAGCCCGACCCCACCAACTCGGTGCCCATAGATCTAGAAGACCCCGGGAAAGAAGAACAACAACCAGCACCACCCTCCTCCACGTCATCACCAGAAACACCCACGGACGCAAAGGCAAAGGCCCATAAGTCCGTTAGGTGGAGCCAGCAATTGGTTTCCGAGTCCACTTATTCCCCGCCCCTCGATATCGATTCCGACTCCGATTCCTACCCCCGTAATCCCAATCCTTATGTTACCCATTCCGCGACCCCTTCCCTCACCCAAACCCCCTCCTTTGAAGGTACCATGTTGTTGTAATTGTTTGTGTTTACGTAATTTGGGTAAGACGGTCTTATGATAGGATACGGTATTAGGTATATGATCGTAGGACCGTCTTACCCGAGTGTTGTTTTTTAATGATTGTAATTTTTGATTGGTTGATGGAATTGCAGAAAGGATGGATACGGTGAGGAATGTGCTAGGGAAATGGGGAAGGAATGTCAAGGACGCGGCAAAGAAAGCGGAGGATCTCGCCGGTAACACGTGGCAGCATTGTATGTATTTGATTCTAGTTTTTTAATGTGATCGTGTTTTTTGTGGTGTTATTTTGTGTTAACTTGTGTATTGGTTAGTGGTGAGATTATAGTTTTTGAATTTTATTTTTTTAGTGACATTAGTTAGCCTCATGCATGATGAATTTTCGGTAATTTTTTCTGTTATAGTGTAAGTATTAGCTTTTTAGTAGCATCTTGATTGAATTGGAGTCGACGAAGTGGCTGGATTTTGATGTATACGACGTGTATGCTATGTGGATTGCTATAGATTACAAATCGTGTACTTTGACGTTGAGAATTTTGTCATACTACGGTTTACTTGTGTTGGTAAGGGGCGATACTTGTTGATAGAATTACAATGTAGTAATGGATCAATTCCAATCTTGAGGATTCTGGTGTAATTTTGATTTCTTTACTGTTGTTTTAGCTCCATGGATTCAGAAAGTCTTCAGAGAGACCTTTTTTTTTTAATCATAAAAGTAGATGGAGCCGTGTTGGCCAACAAAGGATATATATCCCTTATTTGGCTTGGGCCTGGAGGAAGCTTGGGTTGATTTAGCGTGCATGGAAAAGTAAACGGTCCTTTCTAAGAATTAAAGTCATGGATTTTGTGGATATGAATATCTTTTATTTCTTTGTGATGGTGAGAGCCTAAGGGACGGGAGAAGGGCATAGTGTAATTTTGATGTATATAGGAAAACAATTGATTGTGTAGCTCACTTGGTTGTTCGAAGAGAGTATTCAATAATCGACTAGTTCGTCACAAATGGAAATGTAGTCATGGACAAGAAAGCAGCTTTGCCAAAAGTGAGTTTGACTTGGAGACCTTCATTGTTTGATGTCTAAATGAAGTTTTAGGATTCGGCTGTATACTTCTATTCAGTGCAACACTTGTGTCTATACGGTTTGATCATAAATTATGGTCAAACTTATAAGCTTTTGAAATAAAAACATGAGCATTTTATACAAAAATGTGAACTTTAAGTTATAAAATAATATTTTTTTTTTATAAATCCACTTCCAATTTTAAAAACTTATATTTTAACCTTATAAAGTCATGTTTTTATCTTAAAATCAGCTTGCTCGTTGAATTTTCCGAGTTGTTCAAGTTCAAGTACAGATTATGTGGACTTGTGTTAGTTCTTTTTACGAGCAAAAGTAATCAACTTGAATAATTTGATTTAGGCCTACTGGCTAGCAAGGGCGGAACTAGGGGGGGACCCAAGGGGTCCCCGGTCCCCGCCAACTTTTTCTTTTTGTGCAAATTTATAAGGAAATTTTTTTAAAAATACATAAAAACAGTAAATTTTTTTACTTGGTCCCCGTAAAAATTGAATTTTTTTAATTGGTCCCCTCAAGAAAATATCCTAGTTCCGCCCCTGCTGGCTAGTTGGTTTGAATGGCTTGTTTCGTACTGTAACAGGGGGCTTTTTTTGTTTGACTATGATTGGACGGTTCATCCTTTTATTTTTATCCAACGCGGTTTTCTTTTAACTTGCCGATGCTATTATTATTTGATATATTATAGCATTTTCGAACATGAAAGGCCAATGAATCACCTCCATGAAAATTATTGTAGCAGAAGACCTCTGTCTTGTTTCACAGTACCAGCTGAGCCATCTCATTATTTATAACACAAGATCCGGAGGTTGAAATTTTACCTCCACATTCTACATACAAGTAAAGGCAGTGTGGAACACTGTTGCATTGTTTTATACTTGTATCATTGGTCAAGCTGGCCTTTGTATGTATGAGCTACCCCTGAGCACGGTAAAGCCACGTGTGCTTCTGATTTCTGTAGATTGGGATGGTTGTAGGAGCTGAAATGCATTTTCAATTTGTTTCTACGGTTAGCCAGCATCTGAGACGACAACACCCTTTTCTGTACATCATCGGCAACAGGAGTTCTTGCTACTGTTGTTTAAGAATGAACAATGTGTTAAAAGCAGAAGCCTACCAATTAAAAGAGCTATAAGAGCAATTTAATTTGTCATTTTGTGATGAAAGGAATAGGCGTTAGGCCACTGATCTCATTGACAGCAATTGGTGGATACAAATATCTTTTTGGTACTTTGCTCTAGTTGGTTGATGGTTTTATTATTTGGAAGGAAATTTAGTTATTTGGGCAGATAGATAAGAAAGTTAGATGAGATATAATGGTCAGCTTGTTCGTCAGAATGTGGAGAATAAGCAGGTGGAAAGTAGGGAAGTTTTTCTGGTAGTCATGCTGCTCATGTATGACTTTGCTAAGAACTGATATTTTTCCCCATCAATCTATCAAATTTCAATTAGAATTAGTTTATGCATTAGACTTCAAGCCATATACACCATTAATAATTTTAACACTAAAAGTTTGGTCGTGTACTCTTTAAGAAAAGGTGTTACATGCACTTTCAGTAGATGTAACAACAGGGCCAGTTCTGAGAATTCGTTGGCTCCGTTTTTTTTTTTTTTTTTTTTTTTTTTTTGTAAAACTTGTCAAGAGACAAAATCTAATTTTCTAATTGATAAAATTCATATGGTGTATATTATTCATTCGTTCGTTCGTTCGTGTCAATAATGATGGGAGAGTACATGTATATATAGGAGTACACTACAACTCCTACAAGAAATCAATCTCTA
>CAAKMY010103968.1:7816-25935 GCA_901111285.1 Corrigiola litoralis | reverse complement strand
GGATTGGGGGAGGGGGTGGAGGTGGGGCCACTACTGTGGGTTTGGGGGTTTTTTCTTTTTTTTCTTTGCGTCCCATTTTGTGTTGGGTTTTTTTTTTTTTTTTTGTGGGGGTTTAGGTTGAGACTTGAGAGGGAGAGGGGGGGGGAGGGGGTTTATACTTTATAGAAGGTGGAGAGTGAGAATCCGAATCTGGGGTGGGAAATGGGAATGCATGTGGTATTTTGTGAGGAGAGAGTGGGTGCGTTGGGGTGAGTGGGTGGCCGAGTGGGTTGAGGCCTTGTGAGGAGAATATTGGGTTTGTGTTGCTTTTGGATTTTTAATTTGGGAATCAATTGTGTTTGGGTGTCAGGAGAACAATTTCTACTTATTTTCAGAAAAATAAGATAAGTTCAGATAAAATAAGTAAAACTGAGCTATCAAAACAACATGAATCGGGAAAAATAAGTAAAAATAAGTTAAGTTTAGAAAAATAAGTAAAAATAAGTAAAGCTCAGAAAAATAAGTAAAAATAAGTTAAGTTCAGAAACAATCAGGAAAAATAAGAAAAAATCAGATAAGATAAGTGAAAATAAGTTGAAGAGAACAGGCCGTCACTTGTGATTTTGTGAGCTGTGAGCCTCTGAGCATTTGAATAAAGTCTATTGCATATATATAAAAAGGGTTTTGCTAAAGAGTGCCTTTTTAGGCACTCTTTAAGGTGTAATTAATTGCTTGTTTTGTTATGGTTTTTGACATTTTGCATTCATTACCCTTATAATCAATACACATATTCATTAAGTAAAATGTCATTTACATAATTACCCTCTCATTAAAATACATAATAGTCACTCATCAAAATTGCTCCACCGCCCCAACTTCCTTCATCTAAAGCAACCAGCCACCTTGCGCACCCTACGACCACTACAATAACCCAGCACAACCCCACTTAGCCACGTCACAACCACACCACAACCACCCACTTACAGCCGACCTCTGCAACATGCCATGTGAAAGACTCCACGCACCCGTCCTTGCCCAACCCGCAACAACCCATGACCCCCGTCAACAAGTACCCACCTTTCTAGGTGGAAACCCACTGCCAATATTGGGTCGCAAGGCAACTCCGTGGTCCGAGGAGGTGGGTTGAGGATTATAAGGGAAAGTTGCGTTGGCCTGCAAAGGGGTTTGGGTGACGATTTGGGCAGTGAAAGGGGTGGCGAGTTAGTGGTATGTGTTAGGCAGGGAAAAGGGTGGTGGTCATAAGGCGGCCAAGGGTGGGGTAGTTGGCTAGGTGATGGTGTTTACGGTGGTTGTGTGATGGGAAAGGATGTCTTGTAATGGGCAGAGGATGAGGTGGTGTGGAGAGGAAGGGGTGAATCATTGGTGGTGAGAAGAGGAAGAGGCGGTGTGTTTGGTGGTAAGGAGAGGAAACTGTGGAGCATTATGATGGGTGTCTGACAATTATGGATGTGAGAGAAATGGAGAGGATGAGTATAGAGAAGGGTAGTTATGTCAAGTCAAAATAAATACATTAATCACAGTTATACTTTTGAGGAAACTAATGAAAACCATTAATTCTTAACGAGTGCCTAAAGGCACTCGTATTTTTTGTGAATTAATGTTGTATATATTTATAAAAAAAGAAAATTTACCAAGAATAATCCCTACTTTCAACCTTCTTATAATATCACCCCCGCACCGCCTCTTCTCCAACTTCACCTACTCCATGATCAACTCCTTTTAAACTATCTTATTCCCCTACTCCCCACCATTAATTTTTAGATTGTTCATCTTGGGGTTTGACAAAATCACCACTTCACCACAACATCTTTCCTAACCACCAAGTATTCTAACCATCATCACCAAGCTAGCAATCCTCTCGACCACCACCACCACGCACATCTTTTCCCCCTGTACCACCACCCAATTGCTTCCTAGAAAATCTTCATATAGTAGTACAACTATATACTCCCTAAAACCACCTCACATCATTTCCCACTTGTACCACCACCCTCACCATGTATGACTATCTAGGGAAAGAATATATAAGTAATAATAAAAATATGTGTATATATGGAGAAAAGTTGGGAGTTGTTGGAGATGCGTAAAATTAGAGGAGTATAGGAGAGGAGAAAATGGTTTTTGCGGCTGATTTTCTGGGTTTTTGGTGATGAAGATGAGGGTAGTGGGGGTTTTGGTTGGTGAAAGAGAGGTGGAGAAGATTTTTCTGGGTTTGGTTATGGAAGTTGGGTTGATGAGGATGGTGATGAAGATGAGGGTGTGGGTGTGGGAGAAAGTGAAAAAAACTAGGTTCACGTTAAAATTAGGTTCGGAACATATGCTTGGGGCTTGGGGGACTGTTTTTGGAACAAATGAGGTATAGTACGGATTCTTCCGGAATAACTCATAGTAGGGATTTAATATTAGAAAAAGGTTGAAAGTAAGGATTATTCTCGGTAAGTTTTCCTAAAAAAAATCAAAGGTGCATATAAAATATCTGAAATTAAAGTTGAAAATATGTACTCTATAACTAATTTGTCGCATTAGAGTTAATTTGCTCATCAACTAAGAAGTATTACATGAAACTATTGTATAAGATGTCGGCATGTGCAATGAGGCGGGTCTCCGCTAATGACTTGTGTCTCGCTCTGCTTAAAGCGGGTTACAACCTGCAATTTGTGATGATGAGTCGGGCCTCTAACGGATTATAAAGAGTCATATCGGGTCAAAGTAATGAAAAATAAAAATTAGTACGAAATAATTCGTGACACTCCACCGACCCCCTTTGCCCCATAACATTTTCTTAAAGATCCACCCCGGCCCAACCAAGTCTAATAAGATGTTTTAAAGCGGTTATTAATTGGCTTGAACTAGCTAATCTTATTATTTTTTAAGAAAATTATATTAACACAGCTTATGGTGAAATTAAAATTAAAGTAGATCTCTAAATAATTTAGTGAGCTACTAGCCTTCATTGTTATTTAAGTGGGTTTTGTGTTAGATGAGACTATTGCAGCAAAGTCATCTAGGTTCAGAAAGTCTTGAATAGGACTAACTAGTATTTAAAGTTAAAGAGTGATGGTTGTTTCTTTTTTCAATCATGAATAAAAATGATCATCTTAACTAAATTTCTTTAATACAAATGGTTCAATATGAACAATAATTTCCAACTGTGTGTTTTCTACTGAATTGACAATTCCGGTGAAGTAGATTCATCAAAATGGAAAGATGCACTCGGAGCAAGGACTAGGGGGTCTTCACTTTTTGCAGAAAGTAAAACAGCTAGAGTTGTATCCAAAACAAACAGAGGAGAATGCTAGTAATTGTGCAAACATGAGCTGAAATTGTCTAGATTGTATCTTCTTGGTCTGACGCTCAAATGAGGTGTTCTATAACTCTTTGGAAAGATTGGTGTGTCTACTTTAATGTGGTTTGGGTTTTATACCAATATCTATTATACTCTGGGAGATATCAAAGCATCAAGTCAGCTGCATAGTAGAAGGACTTGCAGGATTAGTTTTGACATGTCTTCAAATAACTGATCATAACTCAAGTTCTACAATAGCTTTTGAGCTAATTCTTTTTGCAGTTGATAGCTAACATCCATAGCTAATAACTTATCTAACTCTACATATTTTTCTTAAGAAAAGGATTAATTAATTGTTTTGTTCTTAAATATGCATTAAATGGCCAACCACGTGTCCTCAAGTTATGTAATCTCTTCGCTTATTAGATAATAGTATATATTAGTTCATCTCTTTATGTATGTTATTGCATCACTCCTTACCTAAATCCACCGACCAAAAATAACATAATTCATATGAATCTAAATCATGGTAAACCTTGCATTGGCCTCCTTTAAAAATCAACTTAGGCTTTTTTACAAAAAACACCTCCATGCCACATATTCAACTTCACAACATTCTCCATTGTATCAACAAAACCTATACATACATGGGATTAATCGAAGTTACTAATTCCACCAACAAGTATTGGCAATAAAAGGTTTATTATCTATCTATTATAGCCATCACAATAAAAGTGATAAAAGCCAACGTCACAAATATCCCAATAAATAAAGATTACTTTATCAATTAACAATCGATTTTTTCGATTAGTACAATCCCAATTGGTAACTGTCAATGAACCCTATATAACTGTGCAAAATTCAAAATTATAGAACAATACAAGCTTTCTCTGTAATATACACATGCAACAAGTTCATACACAACACAAAAAAAAAAAAAATTGATGTACTATTTACCTATGTGAAGTTTGAACAAGACCTTGAATGTGGGTATAAAAATATTTCTCTTAGAATCTTCTTTGTCAGTAGTAATGGTGAAGGACAAGGGTGGGCGGGCTATTACTCTGGTAGTTATGTTTTGGGGACAAAAGAGGTTGAAGGAGTTTATTTTGGAGGGAAAGGGGGTTTGTTAAATGAAAAGGGAGGGTTGGGTGTGCCACGTAGGCTTGGCAAGGGAGCTTCGTTAAAACGGGTGCAGTAGAAAAATCGTGAGTGAAACTTGGGATTAATGAGGAATAAACGAAAATTGGGATTAATAGAAAAGAATGTGCCAAATTTGAGATTATTCCCATTAATTTTTCCTATGTAATTGTATCTATTTGAACTTCTAAAATCGTGCCTACTAATTTTCCTTGCCCGAATAAGAAAATAATAAAGTTAATCTCTATTTCAAATTATTCAGATAGGCTTGCTTTTCTCTACAAAATTAAGCACATATAAATTCCAATTTATAAATGTATTTGCAATTTATATACATATAGATTGCTTAACTCTTTTCCCTAATTTGACTCAACACACAACAATTAAAATTAACTTTATTGAAACAAGCAAGAGTTATCTCCTATTTTGACCCGTATTTCACAAAAAAGGCCACCAAATTACTCTCGTTACATTTTTGTGGTTTCAAATTTGATATATTTGCCATGTCACACACCCATAACTTCCCCATCATCAAAAGTGTGACTTTGATTTGTATAATTGCTCCATAAACTCTATACACATAGTGTGTCTTGTGCCTTACATTAGTTTCATGCCAAGTCAAATTGGTCTTCTTTTTCATTGAAAACAAGCATGAACATCCATCTTTAAAGGAAGTTGATTAGTGCACTTGTTAGATTAGTACATGAAGATGTTTATATAACTTCATTATAGCTACTACATTTGTTGCATTTGTTTAGCAATTAAACCAATATAATCTTCTCATTAGTCAATACATAAAATTTTAGTGATTGAATTAGTTGATTACTAGATAATTAGAACAAGAAATGTATACTATCTGATTGTCCTTAAATATGTAATTGATCAATCGATTACATGATAAGGTGATCTAGCGCGCAAAAAATTGAAATGTATAATTGTGAAGGTTCGTCATCCAAAGATGTAGTTGATTATCCAACATACCTGCTTTGTAGCGGATTAAACATAATTAACTTTCAATTCACTTAAGAAATTAATATATTACTAACCATATTAAGTCACTCTTATATCTAGATATTGCGACAATTAAATTAAAAAGCTACTAATAGATAATAAATTATTTAACCGAGCCATTACTTTACTTAATCAAAAACCTTGACCCCGTTGTAAAAAAAAAAAAAAAAAAAAAAAATACAAAAAGCTTTGATCAATCACTCTAAAATTAACCAAACAAGTTAGCAAGATAACTTAAGATTAAAAACAAGATTAAAAACTACTCCAATATTATAAGTCCCATATCTCTATTTTTTCTCACTATTATATTACGTAGTACTCCGTACTATATAAATTTGCATTTCATCACCCTGCTATTTTTTATTTTTACTAATTTCTACCCCCTATACACATTTATTGCTCGAAATTACTTGCGTCACTAAATTTCATCCTTCCAGTAGTAGAGTTGACTAGTACGACCAAATCATTTCACTCTTCTAAAAACGCAAAACTAGAGAACCAAAAACATAACATTTCGCGCCACGTCACCAATCCAACCTCAAACAAACCACACCCGTCGATCTCCCCTTAATCCAACGACTCCCATCCTCAATCCGTGTACTCTCCTCCCATTGGCCCAAACCTCTCCCCACCCCCTTCTATAAATGCCCAAACCCTCCCACAATCATTTCCCACACATTACTCCATTTCCCTTCTCTCTTTATCCCCAACTTCCCCTCCTAATCTCTCTCCAAAAAACCCCACTATGGCAGGAAGAGGCAAGTCCATCGGGTCCGGCGCCGCCGCGAAGAAGGGTGTCTCCCGGAGCAGCAAGGCCGGCCTCCAGTTCCCCGTCGGCCGTATCGCCCGCTTCCTCAAAGCCGGCAAGTACGCCGAGCGTGTCGGCGCTGGTGCCCCTGTCTACCTCGCTGCCGTCCTCGAATACCTCGCCGCCGAAGTAACTAATTGCCTAATTAATTACCCAATTGGTTAATTAGTTAAATTACCATTTTGCCCCTGGTGGTTATTAACTGTGTTTTGTGTTGTTTTGATTTGGTTAGGTGTTGGAGTTGGCGGGGAACGCGGCGCGGGACAACAAGAAGACGAGGATAGTGCCACGTCACATCCAGCTGGCGGTGAGGAACGATGAGGAGCTGAGCAGGCTGTTGGGGGCGGTGACGATAGCGAGCGGCGGGGTCATGCCGAATATCCACAATCTGTTGCTGCCGGTCAACAAGAAGGCTGCTGCCAAGGGTGCTGATGATGAATGAGTCAAGAACAAAAACTAAGTCAAGGAGTTTAATGATGGATGGTGTTACTAATCATGGTGTAGATGTGAATGAAGATATAATAGTAGATTAGTAGGACAGTTTTAGTTATGGTTTTAGTTGGGTTGATTAGTTAGTAGTTGGATGATGTTAATTAATGACAGATGTTCAAGTTTGTTATGTTTATGAAATGAAATCAAATGGAGTATATCAGTTGCTACTTCGAGCAATTTCAGATCATTGTGTTAATTTTTTGTCCAATTTATTTGTGCATTTTAGTTGATTGTTACTTTTAGCAGTAATAACTTTGGGGATGTTTAATTTTGAACTACGAAACTTAGAATTTATAATGGTGCAAAAAAGAGGCATGGAATTGGTACAATTGTGGTTTCAATTTAATCAGCTATCAAGTGTTTTAACTCTCGATAGTTTGATTCTGGGAATTTAATTTTGTGTATAAGGGTTGAATAATATTTGTATATGGTTTTTGACCTTTTGTACCACTGTACCTGTACCATTATTAGTAAATGGTCCCAAATTAGCAATTAATCTGCTGAGCTATTAATTTTGTCACGGGTCAGTCCAATTTCCACAGATCTGAAAAAGGATCAACTTTTGGTTATGGCGCAAATGTTTAAAATTTGCAATTTGGCAATGGAAATGTGGTTGGGCGGGTAAATGAAATATTTAGGACCTTTGAATCATTGAACAACGAATTACGTTAAGAGCGCAAAATTAGGGTGATAGATCTGTTACAGATATGCTTGCTGTAGAGTAGCAATATTGAATGTAACTCAAATAAGAAGCATTGGATATATATATTCCTTCATTAACAATATAATGAGGTAGTTGTACAAGTGTTAGTGTAAATTAACGAATGTTTATCAATGATTCTGAATGCAAAATATACTAGAGGGTTAAAAACAAGAAATAGATTACAGGCAGGAAAAGGACTTATATTATTTAGGCAGGGGGATTCATAGGAAGAGGGTAAGGTCCAGAAGGTTTTTGCTGCCTGTATATTCTTTCTTCTTCGGCAGCAGCGGCTGAGGCGCCGACATAGTAGGCAACGAGGAAGAGCCCATGGACGAAACACAAAATCCCTCCTACGACGAACATGTGCTTGTGTGAGAACCCGCAGCTCTGTCTCGATCTAGCGTTCGATACAGTCCCTAGGACGAGCAGTGAGAAGGCAATGAACAACACGATCCTGGAACATTTGGTAGTTAGAACTCGGAATTAGTTTCGTGTTAATTACAGCATGACATGATCAATAGAATTGGGGATTCGACATTAGGGACTGCAATGAAGGAGGGAAATTACCAAGAGAAGATGAGCGCACCGCCGGCTATTTGTCTGTTAGAGGAAGATCGCTCGAAATCCTCCTTAGAGCGTATGCAAACACAACCACCAACCACATTGGCAATGACATGAGCTAAGGCTAGCAAAATACAAGCAGTCAATCCGAGTTTGTAAGCATCATAACTCGGCTCCCTGCACTCGAATATCCATACTCTCATATACCTCTCCTGCAAAACAGAACAGCCAATTCTGTTAGCCCTATACCATGAATTAGTATGACAAAATGTTCTTCATAACCTTAATGTGACATAAGTTAGCTAAGTGACTGAATGACGAAAAGTTTACCTTGTTTTGAGCGACTTGAGCTTGGATGGCCAGTATACCTGCTGTAATATCCATGACCATGAGCACTAGACAGATTAAAGGCCCTACTGATCTCGCTATCCTTGACATTTTTCGCAAGCAGATGGGGATAGAGGTGTTAGCTAGTACGAACAAAAAGTTGCAGATTAGTGAAAGAATTTAGGCATGGAGGGTTATTAGAAACAATTTACAGATTTTATAAGGAGGGAGGACACAATTGGAGAGTGTGTTACAAGGAGAAGTATAGAATATGGAATAAAGTTTGAGTGATTGTAGCAAATCATCCCTTTCTGTGATGGCATGAGGAAAATATTAGCTGTGAAATTTTTGAAGATGAAAAGCTTGATAAGTAGTAGCTGTTTGTAATGGAGTTTTGAAAAGGTTCTTTTGTGATCACAAATTTTACTTTATTCCATGTTTGGTTGCTCTTTCAATAATAAGTTCTTGATTCCTGGCATGGGGAACAAGTAAAGCAGGGTATCACCAGCACATATATGTCTTAGTCTTCCACAACTTAGTAACTTAGTACTTGTCATTTGTAATTGTGCTGAAGCCCTTCCCAAAATAGTAAGGGTTACATCAGAGCTTATGAAGTTCGGTTTAGTGCCTAATCTTCTTCATTATCTAATAAAAGTGGTCACTCAAGCCAAATAGTATCCACTTGATATTAGTGTAAAATAAAATAAAATAAAATAATCAATTAGTTTAAAACGATCACTTTTAATTAACATTATAATAGAAATGCCAACTTAAGCCAAATAGTATCTATTTTAAGCTCGTCTAATTTTAACGGTCCCATATAAAACTTTCGGGAAGCAATCTCATAACTCATCAAGATCATGTACTGTACTGATCAGAATTCAGAATTCTAGTCCATCTATGATTCAATTTTGCAAGACTAGAAAATTGATCATTGTATGGTGTCAAATTATCAATATGTCATTTATGTGTGACGAGCTGGGTTGATGACTTATTTGGGCCTTTACGTATTACCAATCCAACTCATTTTTAAGCTCTAACCCAGTCCAACAGAAATGTGAAAAAAAGAGCACATAAAATGCTGACCAATGTTTGTCTGTACCTGTACAGTACAAGGAGCTTTGGAGCACTCTCTAGAAACAACACGTACACATAAAAACCATACAGTATAACATAACTCTTTTGCATAAAATTTCATAATCTAATTAACACCCATGAAAATATAAAAGCTAGACAGTTCATTTGGTACAAATTAATTTCATAAGTAAGAAATGGCAGCATACAGGTGGAAGAGTTTCTACGAGGAGGAGGACAGGCCAGAAAAGCCAAGGAGATATGGGGTTACTGAGATCAGAGGACCTAACTACTCTCTCTTTTCTGACCATATTCTTCAGGTCTTTTTTTCTTTTTATTTCTGCATGATCACTTTTATTTATACAAGCTAATCATTAATTAGTGTTGATGATGGGTCTAATTTTTTTATGTGATTGGTCCAGTGTATGAATATTGGCCTAAGTTATGTAGAAATTTAGCTGTGCATGTTGGTTATAGGGGTTGTATATTGCCTTGAGATGATTTGATGGAACCTTGCGATATGGTTATAGTAACTTATAAGGTATAGAGAGCTCAATGCTAGGCCTCTACACTTTTGCACGCTTTTTTTTTTTTTTTTTTGGATAACATGGGAACCCGCAGCCGTTACCTTTGGTGCGCACTGGGTAAATCCCCGGGTATGCGCAATAGCCTGCAAACCACGCACACCAGATTAGCCGCACTGTTACCAGTGTGACACGCTCTGACTCAAGTGACATATGTCCCAAGCACATAATCCTCCCACAATTTTCACTGGAAGGGTTTGAACCTGAGACCAAGAGGATTCTTACCTCCCACTTTTGCATGCTTTACCAACCAAATAGTGGTCATATATTTATTGGTTGTGCCACAACCATCAACTTAGGCTTCAGGTTGAGTTGGTTGGTACTCCCATATGGTATAAGAGGCTTCAGTAACCAAATAATGGTCTCGAGTTCGAATTAATCGGATATTTACTCTTGTCTTAGCGGCGTAAGTACTCTTAATGTGCATGCCTAGTGTTTTAGAAGGTGAAATATATATGGTTAGCAAGAACTTTACAGACCTCTATAGGTTCTATTAGAAAAGACACAATATGCTGAAGTTATTGTGAAAGGCCGGAAATGGAATGTTCGACTTTGTTGGATTGACCATGCAGAATTCAGAAACTAACACACAAGTAGGGTAAGGGAAAGGGAAAGGGAAAGGGAATGGTTTCTATTGGGATGAAGTGAGTTCCTTTGCTGGATGGCGCGATGTAGCTGCTGAAAGTTGTACAACAACTAATGGAGTTAGTCATGACTCATGAGCGTCGATTGTTTTGTTTCCTTTGTAGCATGCGCCAACAATAATCATCAGGAGGTAACTGAAAACTTTTTTTGCTATGCTCATTGCTTCGTTACATACTCCTTCGAACAGATATTGTGATGCCACAGTCTGCAATCCTTGATGGGTTTGCTTTGATTCTAGTTCGTGAGGCCGTATGCAGTATGCCTTGATTGGACTTCATCATTGATTACTTGATTAGCAACTAAAAAATAAGTTGCTCACAATATATTGCTCTACTGTCCAATGAGAGTACAAATGTGATGTCTCTGACTTTAATGCCCTCCACCCTACCTCGACAAAAGGGTGTCGTGAAATCTCAATTTTTGATGGCTATGAACGCTGATCGTCTGATAATTCCCTGTTTACAAAATTTACCGAGTGAGGCTGCTGTAAACATAAATGGCAAAACTGTGCTTGCGCTATTTCCTGAAAATGTTTCCGTTAAAAAATGAAAAGTGACAATAGGCCACTTCAGAGGACATTTTAGAAGTATTATTTGTATTTTTCCTTTGCAGGATGTCTACTCACTAATTTGATTGGTTATTTTTTCATGTTTGCAGGACGTTTTTGAGTCAATGGGTCAGTTTGTTGATGGTCTCAGTTTTTCTGGAGGTTCCCTTAGTTCAATGCCCCAAAGTTACATAAAAAGAGTGACTGATATGGCACACAAGCATGATGTTTATGTCAGTACAGGTGATTGGGGTGAACATCTGCTACGTAAAGGCCCATCTGCTGTCAATGAATACATCAAGGTGACTGTAGACATCAGCAAATCCGATTCTAGTTGATTATCATATGTACACTAATTGCGGTAACATCGTTCTGAGTTCTTGTCTAAAATCCTTTCAGGACTGCAAGCGCATGGGTTTTGACACAATCGAGCTAAATGCTGGGACACTAGAAATTCCTGAAGAAACCCTCTTAAGATATGTCCGTATGATTAAGAGTGCTGGTCTGAAAGCCAAGCCTCAGTTTGCAGTTAGATTTGACAAGTCTGAAATACCACTGTCTGGTCACAGAGCATATGGAGCGTATATCGCTCCTAAACCTCGATGTTATGGTATCGCGATATTCTTCATGGCGTTGTCCTTTCATCTATATGTGTTATGTGTATCATTTATGGACTAGTTGTTGTACTGTGCTTTATAAAGATAATGGTTTCATAATTTAATTGGTCTTTAGATAACTCATATGTTCCGATGCACTTCACTTGCTGCATTATTCCAATTGGTTTATGGATTTGCTGCATTTAACTCCTTTAAGAAATGGTAAAATGAGAGGAAAACTTCAAAAGTGAGGGATATTTGGTGATAATAGATTAGTCTACCTGGAACACATCTAGCTGATAATTGGGGTTGTAATACATGCCTATCTGTTTATTGGACATGGGAACCTCAATCTTGTCAATTTTATATAAAGTCCTGGAGCGAGACTAATCACTATTCTATATTCGAAGTTGGTTATTATGACTGTTAACTGCAAGACGAGGTACTTTTAACTTTTTATTGTTTTAGCTGCCTAATCAAGCTTTAATGTACAGATGACAGATAGGTGATGAATGTAACATAGTTGTAGCCTTTACGGAAACGTCTGATTCTTGTTTCTGCAAGCTGAATTCTCTGAACTGCACTAGACTTACTATGCCTTGTTCGATTGGTATTCTTTTGTGTCTAGATTTTGTTGAAGATGTAGACCTCTTAATCCGGAGGGCAGAGAGATGTCTGGAGGCTGGGGCAGACATGATAATGATTGAGGCTGACGATGTTTGTCAGCAAGCTGAATCTTTAAGAGCCGACATAGTTGCGAAGATTATCGGGCGGCTGGGAATCGAGAAGATTATGTTTGAAGCAAGGGATGGCAGAACATCTGAGTGGTTTGTTAGCCAATATGGACCCAAGGTAGTGTTAGTTTCTTTCCTCATCACCCAGTCCATTGTGACTTGTCCGTTATTATGTTAGACCTCTGATCTAACAATGATGTTGTATCTACTTGCTCATAAATTATAATCACCATTGCAGGTGAACCTTTTTGTTGATCACCCTCAAGTGGTAGATCTGGAGTGTCTTCGTGGACGCAATGTGGGCAAAGATCACCTGTCTGTTCTTGGTTCTTCATATTTCCTGTTCTAGGGGAATGCTTGCAGAGATGGTATTTGCTCCGACTCTGTGAGATGTTTGTGTTTGTATTTAGCTTCAAGCTGTACTTTGCTAATAGGATGATGAGGCAGGACAGTTGTACTTAGTTTGTAATTATCTTTGGTCTAAAACAAGTGAAGTCTGTCTTGTCTTGGTCGGTGATCAACTGATGTATTTCAGAATTATGCTCTTTAGTCTTTACTTGTGTTTGTATGATTTTAATATTAGGAGTATGCAGAGCATGTTCTCTAAATGATTGTGAGAATATTGATAATGTTCTGCGATTTGTGAACAGTAACGCTAGTGACCTTGATTGTGAAATTTACGTACCACTCGTACTACAGCCTATGACTCTAATTCAGGCCATCACCCACAAGGACAGTTGACTACCAAATGAACCATGTGGTTTTATGGTAGAAATAGCCTGTCAATTATGATGCGAATTTTAACTCCCAAGAGTCTTAGGTTATTTTATACATTTGATTTGATTTGATGTGTGTTAACATTGGTAAACTACTAGATGTTTTAATTGTATTGTACATCTGCATTTGATGGAACTGTTCTTTCTCAAGCGAAGGAAATCAAGATCATGGATCTCATAATCGGTACAAGTCTGATTCTTGGAGCCTCGAATCTGTACATGCCAGCATAGGTCACATATGGCAATTTGTACCTACAAATTTCCCTTGAGTTTTAAAAATAAGAGCATGTATAAGAAGATCCATGTATTGCGTGTAATTGTCTAGACATAACAAGTTGTAAGCCAGAGGTCAAGGATCCACAATGCCCTTTATCAAATCCCAATTTATAGGAGCCAACGCTTTGTTAATAATTATAGATATATTGTCTTGGCTTTCATTCTATGTTTAAATATACTGCATTTCAAGCATTGTCTTCTACAATCAGTTGCCATGCCACATGGTACTATAATCATATGCATGTACTTTCTCTTTCTTAACTTTCTGATCGGAAATATTCTATGTAATTCACAACTTCAATGGCTTATAAATTATTATTCACAAGAGACATTATTTTCTTTGATGAAATTAATAAGAGACATTATAACCAAGCTGGAAGAGGGGTGCTAGAACAAAGTGGTAGAAGCGTCTCCTGTTGCTTCGCACCTAATGATTAAGTGACATGGCTTATCCAATTTCATATTGCATTTTTTAAAACACTTATGTCATCTGTGATCGGATCACTCATGGATTAGGTAGGAAATTATATTCTTCTAGGATAAATGAAAGAACATTGTAAGTTTGCAACATTAAACCATGTGAAGGACAAGAATTGAACAAGAGCTAGCTGTGACTTAGACTACTGAACCAAAATGTGAGATTGTTGATTAAGATCACAATCAATAAATGAGCATGGATTGTTTGCTAATTTCTTGGAGTTAACTACCTTAAGCTTAAGCCTAATCTTTTTAATTTTATTTTTTATTATTCATTTCATAATAAAACAATTTTTTGGTACTTTTATAAAACTTTTGATTGATCATAAGGATCACGGGAGATTGAGGAGTAGCACCTAATAGTGGTGGTGTGTGTAATTTACTCACTTACTGATTTATTTCTTTTAATTCATTTTTTGGCGTGTGAATATACTATCAACAAATTAAGGAACAGAATCAAGCTGCTGATAACTGCAACCTTTTGATGTATGTTTTTGGCACTAGAGTCAAAATGGGTAATATGGTGGAAAAAGAAATATTTCAATTGCTTACCATATAATGTCCTACCTGTTTCCTCTTCCTCTTCCATTTCTAAATTTTGCTGTAAAATAAGTTGACTCCTATGAAATGCAAAATGAGAGAGGCAGAGTAAATCAGAGCAAAAGAACTAGAGAAAGAGAGACAATGTCAGCAGTGTGGACAGCAGTAAAGAAGTCACTGCATTGCAAGTCAAACACATCAGAAGTCTATGAACCAAAACCAAGAAGCACCAAAAGCAGGTGCTGCAAGCCTAAGCCAGGTGCAGTTGCAGCATCCACATCATGCAAATCCTCCATGAAAGATGTGATCCATGGGAAGAAGAGACTAAAGGGAAATTCAACAAATTGCAGCCCATTGTCTATAAGAAGCAGTGACTTGATCAACCCGGTTACACATCATGTCAGATTCACCAACTCTCAACTTAAGATCACCAAGGATCATGCTCATCATCATAATGCTGGTGGTTCACCTTTGGCAGGCTTTCTTGGTTCACCTGCCATAAGACTCTCCAGTTCTTTCCCAAGGATTGCTAGTGGCCTTCGGCCCGACCAGGTTGCTGGTTCATCATATCGTAGGAGAACGTCGATGGCTGAGAGCAGTGCCGGTGGCCCTTTTAGGCAAACCTGTCATAAGTGTGGTGAACCATTGGTAAGGCAGGATGCCGAAGAACATTATCTCACAAAGCATGCAGGTGATGCATTTTTATCTAGTCTTTTATGTCTTTGATCCCTCTACTTATTAGCTATAGTTGACTAGATCATAGTATAAGGCTATATAAACCTAAAAGTAAATCCAATTCCCCTCTTCATCTTGAAGAAAATCTTAACATTCATAGGCCTCAACTTCTTGCATATTCACTGTTTCCAGTAGAGAATATATATAGCAGTTTATATCAGGTAAGATATCAATGTATTAACTTGAGTCATGTAACATGGTCAGAAAGCTATTATATCCTTCCTAAATTCCGAAATGGTATCTTTTTCATCAGAAACTTAGGAGTCAAAAGTTAGCATTAGTACATCAACCATAGATGAATTTAGCAGCATCTTACAAGCTTTGTCATTTAATTTTGATATGCAGTCACTGAAGTCCTTGAAGGGGACTCAACTAGGAAAATCATAGAGATGATCTTCATGACTGGATGGACAAGTTCTGTGAACCGGGGGCGCATAGAGAGGATCCTGAAGGTCCATAACCCACAAACAAAGTTGGCACAGTTTGAAGAGTACCGCGAAATGGTCAAGATCAGAGCTAATAGGCTACAATATTCAAAGAAGCATCCGCGCTGCTTAGCTGATGGGAACGAGCTGCTTAGGTTTTATGGCACAACACTTGCTTGTCGACTAGGCCGCAATGGGTCCTCAAGCCTTTGCTTTTTGCAGACATGCAATGTGTGTTGCATTTTGAGACATGGGTTTGCAAGCCAAAAAGGGATAGACCAAAGTGTCTTGGGGATATTCACTACTTCGACAAGTGAGAGAGCCCATAAAAGCATAGAGATAGATGGGGAAGGAGGGCCAAATGCTAACAAGGCATTGAGAAAGGCTTTGATTGTATGCAGGGTGATCGCGGGGCGAGTGCATAAGCCTATGACAGAAAATTCCCAGGAATTAGTTGCTGGTAGAAGATCAGGGTTTGATTCCTTGGCTGGAAAGTTGGGAACTAATAAATCCCATATAGAGGAGCTGTATTTGTTAAGTTCAACAGCTTTGCTCCCTTGCTTTGTCATAGTTTGCAAATCTTGAAAAAATGTACATATACAGACTAAACTAGTAAAAAGAAGAATTTTGTTCCATTGTCTCACTGTCTCGCATAAATTGCATATGTGCTACGTGTTGAACTCATTAGAAACATTCCTTGATGGACAAATGCCAAAAGAAAAGTTTAGGTTGGAGATAGCAATCTTAATTTGTAAAAGAACCATTTAAACTTATATACTTTCTGCTTACAAAAATCTATGACTTTCTTCCTAATAGTAAGTGACACACTGACACATAATATCTCATTTTAAGTAACAACTTGTAACCTGGTCATGAAGAACTCCATGTGGAGGACAATCAGCTGCTTTCAGAAATGAAAATCTTGTCCTTAACCAAAGTCCTTGCTCTACATCTCAACCAGCTAGTTTGTCAACGTCAGAAACTCAGAATTCAGCATGGTGCACATGAGTGAATTTTAGAATTTTGTATACTGAAAACTAGGAACTTTGGCTACATTAATTAAATAGAGCTAAAGGCTAATTACATGTGTCCTAGTATTTTAGCAGACGAGTTATTTTTTTGATATGTGCCTCATCACTTAAGTTGTTACAACTATAATTATTTGCAAGTAGAACTATAGAAGGCATTATTCCTTTAATTTATACTAGGTTCAGAAAAGCTAAGCAGAAGTAACAGGTCTTGACCATCGGGTCTTTATTTCAAAAAAAAAAAAAAAAGAAAAAAAGAAGTAACAGGTCTTGCTGACCCATCTAACAGGAGCCCACTTCAGTAGTGGGCTGCCATCTTGGTCTGGGCTTCATAGAACTTTATTTCTAAGCTTCAGTATGAAGGTTGTTTATTTCTTTGAATAATTGGAACTAGACCAAGTATTAGTTGATTAGCGTATACTCTATACAACCAATATCATTAATATGTGAACGATATAACCAAATTAATTAATGAAATGAGACATATGCTCTTCAATATGATAGATTCGGAACATTTTACTACGTTAGCCATAGGCCCAAAGCATAAAGTGGCAGATGCAAAGTGTATGAAAGTCCCACATCGCTGCAATAGCTACGTCAACGTTTGTTTTTAAAGGTCTTTAGAGCATGAATGGGCACGACCTTACTTGAACAGGATCTGTTCTATAGGATCGTACCTCTGAATCCTTGAGTTCTAAGGAGTCAGGAAACAAAGTCTGGTTGATGAAATATGACCATGTGATCAGAGCGTGATTAACAGCTTCCATTGATCTCTCGGAACTCTGGTGCAGTAGATGATCGTTTCCAGCCCTCTTCTGGGCNNTCACATGGTTGTCTGACAGACTCCCTTCTTTTTGGATCATCATTCTTCTTTTAGCTATAGCTGATTGAATCACATTTGATGTTAAGTTAAACATGTAATGACACACTTTTCATCTTGACTTATGTAGCTGTTAAGAACCATGCTTTTCTTGCTATGGGTGTTTTGAGTGATATACACTGATATACTTCGTATCAAACATTTTAGCTTACGCCCTGCCAAAATTCCAACTACAAAACTTCAGTCAAAAGCAGCATTAGCAGATCAACTACAAATAATTGTGAGCAGCAAGTAGTCAGCAACATATGACTTTGATCATGCAGTCTTTGAAGTCTTGGGGGTGGGTGGGGGGGGGGGGAGGTGACATGATGGACAAGTTCTCTGAAACGGGGATGAACAAAGCTAGCACAGTTCGAAGAGCACAGGAAATTGGCCTAGATCAGAGCTAACAGGCTACAGTACAATAAGAAGCACCCCAGGTGCTTAGCTGATGGCAATGAGCTCCTTAGAGCTTAGATTCTATGGCAATGTGAG
>CAAKMY010103936.1:0-15594 GCA_901111285.1 Corrigiola litoralis | reverse complement strand
TGTTTTGCTTGTTGAATTTGCCCTTCCTCTTGTTGAACTTGCCTTTACCCTTACTGGATTGGCCTTCCTCCTCCACAACGTGGACAGATTGATCTTTACATTCCTGTTTACGGAATTCCTCTTCTACACGAAGATGATTAGCCAAATCCTCAAGAGATATATCTTCCTTCTTATGTTTCAAGCTATGTTTAAACTCTTTCCAGGATGGTGGTAATTTATCAATTAAACTAGATACAGCAATCGAGTCATCCATTTTCATGTCATATTGTTTAGAAACCTTTCTTCCACAAAAGTCTGATATACAGAAGATTCAGAAATTCATTATGGTGCTAATGAAATCTGTTTTAACTCCTTAGTATCCCGTAGACATTCTTTCCAACCCCGGTGCACTCTATAGGGGGAGAATTAGTCTAAAGGGAAGCGTTCGTGGAACGTGCTTAAGGGAGTTTGTTTAGTTCAATTTCTTTATATTTCGTTTTCAGTTTCAACACCCAAAACAAATTTAGTACAGTATATCACAGATTCACAGGAATACCTTTCCGGAAAAGGTCCCTCGAGAAAGAATTATGGAAAGGGCACAGGAAGACCACATATCCTAATCCTACAGAAGGACAAAGGTGGGGTTCATTGTTCTCATGGTTCATGTCCTTGCATGGGCTACTGATAACTTATAGAGGAGTTAATAATCTTAATATACCCGGTTAGATTCGGAATCTGGTGTGATGCTGATAAGTGATGAGTGAACATAGTTTAAACCGCTCACGTGCTCATTTGCAGAGCTGAACACTTATTAAAATCTTTTATGTGTGGGTTTATAATTGACAAGTGTGCGATTTCTTCCACTCGTAAAGGAGCCATATTTGAACCTTTTACTACAACCACTCGCATACGAGAGCAAGTCCAAAATATAAGCCATCCCTCTCGTACTGTAATTGTGACTTGTGAGGGAGATGTATAATGTATTGTGTCCTTTTCTCGTCAAGGCAATCCATGGAAATATTAGTTTCATTATGACCTCATGTCCTCATGAGAAGTTTGGGACTTTGGGTATACCGTTTATGTTGAATATATTGCATCATGAATTACGATAGTCAAAGCTAACGCCTAACGATAAGCTATCTCGTTGCAAAAGTTGTCACTACATGATATAAATCAAACAAAAAAATTAGTGAATTTGGGTTGATAATTATTGACCAATTTAATTAATAGAAATTCTTAGATAAGACCTTATAGTAAAAATAAAAGAGCTCCTTGCTAGCTAAGTCTCACCAATATCTCTCCTTGCCCAAATCAAATAAGAGAGATAAATCTCTTTATTGGGCCATCATGACTTTATCTATCTACTTTTATCATATAGTTTAATGAATTGGGTCGACACTTATAATACAGAACCGACGCAACAACCCGTTTGATTGCACAATCTATACCATGCTCCCGGGATTTATTGCACCTTTTGTCGTGTTTGTTGTACCTTCTCGGAAAAGGTACAAGTATAACATTAAAAAGTACAAGAAATATAGGATGTGAGCACATGCTCTCGAAAACACCTAATAATTTAACGTTTAATTGAGCATCGATCTAATTCCACAAAATCTATTAGATGTAAAACTTAGGCCTTAATGACAAAATACTTATTTACCCGCTCTGATCTCGTTGAACAAAACATAAGAAGAAAAAGACAATTTTAAAGCCAAAAATATTTTATAGAGCGAAAAATATACAACCCCTTAGAAAAGTAGTGCGTATAGTTTGAGCACGTCTTCCTCTACTCCCTTCCATAATAATACGACGCCAATACTCCTACACCCCTACATTCCTAGTCCTACTAACATACGAAGTACATGATACATACTCATACGTCATAATTCCTAAACGACCAAGAAGTACACATACCGTTAGCTAATAAACTCCTCCCAACAAACAAACCCGCCACTTTGCACTTCAACACTTGAAGTCTTCAACTACTTCCGTTGTCCACACATCCAAACAAACAAACCCACTTTTAGTTAAGTTAACTTGACCCTCAAACTCAAACTGAACTGAAGCCCCTTAAACTCCAACCCTTTTAAATACACCCTTTCACGGCTTAACCACAACCACACCCTCCCTTTTAGTTTTACCTCTCTATCTATCTATATATACCCCCCTACACACCTCATCTTTACAACATATATAGGAGTACTCCCTAATATTTACACCTACCAAATTCAATATATACATACATATTGTGACACCCACAAATATAGACATTATTATTATCTAGTGTTTTTGTTGTGGTTGTGGTTGTGGTTGTGGTTGTGGTGGAAGAGCCAGGGATAGGAGAGTTGAAGACATCACGGCTATACAAAGAGAAAGAGGGTCCCACGGTGCCAAACCCCCTCATGTGCCACGTGGAAACAAGCCTGCTTTGCGCCTGATACAGGTCACTAACAACCCCTCCTCGCACGGCGGTCGCGGCGCCTCGCCTTCCGAAGGCGGCTCCCCTTCCGATCTTCTCTTCCTCGCCGGTGGTGGTCATTAATTTTTGGTGCTAGTACTAGGTTTTTTATTTTTTGTAAAGATTGTTGTTGGGTATATAGACAAGGGAAAATTAATATTTGGGTTGTTGTTGAGGAAGGGTGAATTATAATTTAAAGAAGTATGTTGAGGATTAAGAGGGTTCCGACGATCGTGTCGAATTATCAGAAGGAGGATGGGGATGGTGGTGCGCAGAAATCGGGTGGTGGGTGTGGCAGGAATTGTCTTAGGGAGTGTTGCATTCAAGGTAATTGATTATGTTCTTTTTTGGATTGTTGGTTTTTTTTTTTTTGAAGTATTTGTCTGAGTAATTTGTTTAGAATTTTTGTTTCTAATGTGTTTGAGCTAAAATAATTTTTTTTGAATTGTAGTTGCTTTTTAGGAGGTATTCTTATTTGAATTGTTCTTTTAATTTTTAAAGATTATGTTAAGAGTAATTGTTTAGAATTTTTGTGCCTAAATTTTGGTGATATTGATTGATGTGGTTTGTTGCATGTGTGTATTGAGCTAAATATATTGTTTTCTTTTGGGTTCTAGGTTTTTGGATTATTGCTTTGTTATTTGAATTGTGCTTCTAGCTTTTAAAGATTATGTTAGGGTAATTGTTTACAATTGTTTGTTCCTGAGTTTGGTGATATTGATTGATGTGGTTTGTTGCGTGTGTGTATTGAGCTTAAAGAGGATTGCTTTCCTGAGTTTTATTGGATTAAAATTGTTTGATTAGAATTATGTTTTTGAGTTGGTGGAATTTATGTAGTTTGTTGCATGTGGGCAGGGAGCTCCATTGCTCAAAGAAGATTGCTTTTCCGAGTTTTTGTTAGTTTGTTGTTTTCGTTAGTTGATAGTCAAAGAATTATGTTTGTGAATTTATGTAGGTTGTTTGATGTAGGTGTTTAGCTCAAAAGAATACTGCTTTTTCAAGCTTTGTTGATTTTTCTGTTATTTTTTTCGCTGTGTGTGTATAAGTATATTAGGGCAAGAAGGGGGAGCAATTGCAATAAAAGTAATTCAGAACAGTTATTAATTAAAGGACAAGGAGTTATTAGAAAAATATTGAAGCTTTAATGAAGAATTAGTCACTATATGGGTTCACAAAATTAGGGAAATATTGCAGGCAAAAAGAACAGATTATGTGTTAGTTTGTTGCATATGGATCTTAAGCTTACTAGAATATTGCTTCTCAATTTTTGTAGAATTTGTTTAGTAGTTTGCTCTGTGGAAGTACTATGTTTTCGGATGTTGTTTTATCAATTGGTGAAAGTATTGTAGATTGTTTGGTGTTTGATGTGGTTGTTTAGCTCATTAGCTCAAAGAAATTGGCTTTCCAAGTTTTACTGAATTTTGTGTTGGTATTTTGCTATGCACGTGGACATGTATGTTTAGGTGAAGTGATTTCAAAAGGGGGTTTTGATTAATGGGATTCCTTGGGTCTCTACTTGAGCAGTGGAAGCAATTGCAATCATAATAAATTTGGAACAGTTTTTAGTTCCTGCAATTGCACAAGGAATCGTTTTTCGTGGGTGTTGATTAATTGTCTTGTGATTAGATATTGGATTGTAAAAATTGTTGCATATAGAACTGCTTGATGAAAAATGAAGTTGAGATTAGATGGTGACTCTTGGTGGTTATCTGTTTCAAATTATGACGTGTTGTGTTTGTTTGTATCTGCAATTCTTAATAGGTGCCAAACTGCCTCTCTATGCTTACAAGAGGGTGGACAAGACTTCCGCTGAGAAAGCTTTTGTTGCCCATGGTGCCAGAGAGCTTCCTGTTGCATTCCTTGACTCGCTCCTGCTTGGGGAGGTATTTATATTTTCATGGCAAAGCAAAGCTAGAAGTTTAATATCTTGTGGGCTGTGTGGCCACTAATTATTCGTAAGCATTGTATTAAATTCTGAATCCTTATTGTTTCTATGACAGTGGGAGGAAAGGGTTGAGAGAGGTCTCTTTCGCTATGACGTCACCGCCTGTGAGACCAAGGTATCATTTTGCTTTTCTTCCCTAGTTTACCACACTTTTCCCTTCAAGTATGGCTTTGGGGTTTTTGATGATTTGTCATTGTAAAATCGGATTATAATCCTTACTAATGTGCTTTTGTGGTTCGTTAATAGGTGATCCCTGGTAACTATGGATTTGTTGCCCAGCTCAACGAGGGCCGCCACCTGAAGAAGAGGCCAACTGAATTCCAAGTTGATAAGGTCCTCCAGCCCTTTGATGGAAACAAATTCAACTTCACCAAAGTTGGTCAGGAAGAGGTGCTCTTCCAGTTTGAAGCAAGCGAGGATGGTGAAGTCCAGTTCATCCCAGCTGCTCCTATTGATGTTGAAAATTGTTCAAGTGTTGTCGCCATTAATGTAATTTGCTCTTCCCCAGTTCTTAGTGTTATGGAAATTATCCCTTTTTATACTTGCTAAACACCTAACCTTGCTTTATACGTTTTGTCAATTAACAGGTTAGTCCAATTGAGTATGGACACGTTCTCTTGATTCCTCGCATATTTGAGTGTTTGCCACAGAGGATTGACCATGAGAGTTTCTTGCTTGCTCTCTACATGGCTATTGAAGCTGGAAGTCCATACTTCCGTCTTGGCTACAACAGCTTGGGTGCATTTGCTACCATTAACCATCTCCACTTCCAGGTACTTTCTTAGACCTTTCCGTCACGTGCCATGATGGTTACATTTCTGACTGTCAATGTCATGTTTACGACAATCCCATGTTTTTTTTTGTCAAACAGGCTTATTACTTGGCCACTCCTTTCCCGATTGAGAAGGCTCCTACCAAGAAGATCACCACTACCTCTAATGGGGTGAAGATATCCGAGCTCATGCAGTATCCTGTCAGGGGTCTGGTCTTTGAGGGTGGTAACACTCTGCAACACTTGGCCAAGGTGGTTTCAGACTCCTGTGTTTTCCTCCAAGACACTAACATCCCTTACAATGTTCTCATTGCTGACTCTGGAAGACGGATTTTCCTCCTCCCTCAGGTGCGACGATTATCCCATTATTTTGTAATTCTTATTAAGTTACCATTGATGGTTATCGGAATTTTCTCCTTTTCTTGTGTGACTAACTAGTGGCATATTTTTTGTGTTGGTTCCAGTGTTATGCGGAGAAACAAGCTCTAGGGGAGGTAAGGCCTGAGCTCCTGGATACCCAAGTGAATCCAGCTGTATGGGAGATCAGTGGGCATATGGTGTTGAAGAGGAGAAAGGACTTTGATGAGGCATCTGAGGAGAATGCATGGAGGCTCCTTGCTGAGGTTTCTCTTTCTGAAGCAAGGTTTGAGGAAGTGAAAGCCATGATATTCGAAGCCATTGCTTGTTCTGTTGTTGAAGACAGGTTGAACATGCTGCCTGAGGACGCAGAGCCTAAACCACCTCCGCTCAGAGAAGTGGATTCTATCAACAAACGTTCCTCTGCTATGGTCACAGGGAACAAGGAGTGCTTGGTTCTTCAGTGATGGGTTCACAGTATGATAGTGTTATCAGACTCAGCTATTATGCCTTACCTAAATAATGCAAACATAGTTTGTATTGTGTCATATGCATGGGATTTGTTAATGTTTGTGTGTAGTCCTCTGGGTTTCGCTTCTTATGGATGCTAATGAGCAAGCTAAGTACTGTAGCTATTAGCCCTTTCAAAACTAGCAGGAAAAATAGATATAATTATTTGTCCTTCCTCGGGGCCGATCCGGTATTAGTATTTTCCCTGAGTGATGCGCTTCTTGTAAGACGCTGATATCTGTTGAAATAGTAGTTTGTTTATTTGTAGATAAATGTTCTTCATCTTCATTTAACTGTGTATCACTTTGTTGAACTGCTGTGTCCCTTCTGTGGAAGCATACTAAGCTCGGTCCTGAATAGAGTTGCCAAACAGAACCCTTAACCCAAAGCCGCTAAACTCACCTCGGGTTTCTGTCGTGTTTGCTGTTAGTGTCACCTTTTGCCGGTTCTAGTCCTAATGCATCTCGGTTTTCGTATCATTGTCTTATACTCCATTGATGAGAGGTGCCATCTTGAATCATGCTAAGGAAATGATGCCTTTTTGGAAGCTCAACCTCCGAGCTAGGAAATCGCTTCTTACAAATTCCTGATTTTGCTCTTGGAAGGCTTTGATCAGCCCGACTGCCTTAGACAATCGCTCTCCACCACAAGGAAAACAATGCCAACTCGAACATTATAGTGGTTATTTCCGAAACCTCCATGTACACCATACATTGAAAAGAAACTAGTGCCGTTGTGTCATAGCAGCCCGAATATTAGCGCCTTCAGCTCTACAATGGCCAAACCTCTACAAAGTCGAGCAGCTCCATTGGGTTTCATACGGAGTACTTTGCAACGATTAACATGTTCCGACTTTTGTGGCTTGGTAACGAGGGAGGGTGAATGAATGGGGAGTGCCTATCAACACTCGTAAAATTATTTTTTGACACTGCCATTAGCGTTATTATTAGAAGTATTTGTATTTATATATTATTCCAAGTGTTTCAAAGTCTTGCTTGCGAACCACCGGGATATTTCTCATGCAGTACTTATATTTGACGAACATCTTAATCTATCCCCTTAATTGGTATCTGTACAGTTCAATAACTCACTATGACATTACTGGATCGCATAAAATCCATCATTTTAACCTTCCTAATCACTACAAATTTGAAGACGTTATATTTACATAGTATAGTACAGTGTATGTACAAATATAAAATAAAAATAGTGTAGTATAGTAAATACACTGCCTTGTTGCAAGACACCATCGCCCTGAAATTTTGCAGTACCACAAACACATTTGTTCGGATGTTTCCAAGGACTATGCCCTTATCCAAGAACATCACTATTGGGGAAGCTTGTTCAGCTTGCAGTGGACAAATTCTTGATACTTTTTGCTCTTATATTTGGCTGGATTTTCGTCGCTGACAAGCTGTGGGAGAGGGCCAACAACTTGCTCCAATGGTGGCTCCAGGAACACTGGCCAAGACATTCTTGTTCTCTCTTTGTTCACAGTTGTTCTGTGCAACACAGCCTTGTACTTTCCATTGCTCAAGACCTGAAAGTTAATCTATATATCACTTCACACGTCTACTATTCCACAAATTATTAGAAGAGACGGCTAAATTTTAACTTCAAATGACACTTGGTCATAAATTAAGTTAGAAAGGAGTCATCATTACTTACCTCAACCTGATCACCAATGTGGATAATTATGGCGTTAGGAACATAACTGACATTGTACCAACGTTCGTCTTTGCATACTTGGAGCCCGACAATGTCGTTCGGCACCAGCAATGTAAGTGCACTCATATCGGTGTGAGCTGGTACACCAAAGGTTAAATCAGGACGAGGACAAGGTGGATAATAATTGATCTTCAGCATGTACTCCAAATTATCACCACCAACAGCCTCCCTTATCTCATGTCCTTCAAGCCCCAGCCCTAGGGAAAGGCATCTGAACAGCTTATCTGATATGCCTGTTAGGTACTTTGAATACACTTCAGTGGCCTCCCTGCACAATTATGAACTAGATTTTTAGTAATTCCATTGAAAATAGTCATAACTCATAACCAAGGATCTACAATTAGAAATGCCATATATATGCAACACTAGTTACAATGACGGCGCGAGGAATAAATATAGAGGGGAGCCGACTAGTATTGACACTTTATTCTCAGCTGTCACTAGCTTTCTTAAATGAATCAAGTAACAAAAAATAATAAAATTGAGAGGGATAACAATCAAATGGTAAAGGAAAGTTAGGTGTTGGTGAGGCCGTGATCTACACCGACCCCCTTGGATCCGCCCCTTAAGTAGGTTGGATTTATTTTCTTTTTTCTAATATATATATTTTATACTCTATGGTCCTATGAAATGTTTTTCATGCTCATAGCCAAACCTTTTCCCTCGTACTACGTAATATTAACAATTTTAACTTGATAATAAACATGTCTTGAGTTTATCTGCCCCGAGAATGCACACCTCTATTCCATTTTCTTACAGCTTTCAATAAAAAAAAATTGTGCACCATGAAATTAGCTTATATATTGATCTTTGAGAAGCGGTTGACATATATGTTTCACGGCTCATGGTGCACAAATATGTGTGTAGAAACTCATTTGATGGTGTGAAACATGTCGCACAACAAAAAAGACCAAGTACTCGAGCCACACCCAGCTAGGACATATAAATGACGTATATTGTTAGCATATAACCATGGATTGTGTCTCAATCATAAGTTCAGACTTTTGGTTGAGGTTGATTTTCTCACATGACATCAGTTGAGTTGGTTTTCTTACATATATTTACCACTAAATTGTATTTCAAGCATGCATCAAATTGGATTGTAAAGAAAACACGCATACACACACACACACACATCAAACTGGCTAAAGCTACAATGACATACATACCTATAGGCTTCAGGATTCTTAGGCCAAAATTTGTAGTTAATGATAGAGGCCGGCCAAACCCTATGGAAAAGGTGATCAACCCAACCCTTTTTGGTTCCTTCTTTTACTTGAGCGTCCTTGGAAAGACTAGTTCCATAGCCTTCTATTGACCCAGGCTCTTTAGCACAAACCTCTTTTTCTTCTTGTGGTAGCTCAAAAAACTCCCTTCCTACTTTCTGCAAATTAGCAATGACATCACCTGGTATGCCATGGTTCACAATTTGGAACAGACCCAATTCATTGGCAGCTTTGGCAATCACTTTGGCAAGCTTGTGATCGTCGGGGTCGTCCATGTCGATCACCGGGACTATGAAGTCAGCCCCAAGCACGGTAGAGATTCCAGGTTGGTCTTTCTCTGGCCATACGAAGTCTGAGGGGATGGTGTCACCAGAAGCTGTTGATAAAGCTTGGACTCTTGTTTCCTCCATGATTTTTGTATAAAAAGAACCAAGAGAAAAATCTCCCTACGAACAACAAAGTTACAATAAAGCTGCGTTACGTAAGTTCTTTTATTTTGTTTGTTTGTTAGCTCATGTGATTGTAATGTTGGACTCATGTCCACTTTTTAAGGAACCCGTTGGTGATTTAGCTATATTTTAGCACTGTTGCTTCAATGCCGGCCAACCATTTAAATAAGGATAAGCGAACTATAGAAAACAGTCTTGTCTAATACCGATAACACATTGACTAAAAATGAGACTCAATCTGGACAAGAACTGGGGATCCTCTGTTCTATTTGACGTCCCATGTAATGTTCCAACACTTTCGCCTCATAACATATCATATTATATACAATACTCCTTTATTTATACCAATTCTTTACACTGATATGACATATATTGTCCTCTTAATATAGTATAGACTGTATAGTACTTCTATCGGCAACCATTAATTATAAGTACTAGCTCTATGATAATATAAGCAAATGGAGAGGAAGAATGGGGGGAAAGGAATATTAAAAAATTGATGTAAATGTAAGGAGGTGAGTGGCTTTATTAATATAAGTTTTGGTAGATTGAACAAACTGCCTTAAAGATTGAACAAACACTTTGGCGCTCTAATTTGTGGACGCTGCTCAACTTCGCCGAACCCCCTTTTTTTTTTGGTCCATACTTTATATACTAACGATTACGAGTTAACGACACATTTCTAATTCGTAAAATTGTGAAAAATTTGCGCCATGAGTTATGAGTCTGTCAATTGTCATCATAAATGTGGTTACTCATCTGTTACGATGTAGAGCCATGGTAGTGGGAATGTTGGAATACATAATGGTTTTCACAGTTTTATCTTATAATTAGCTCAAGTGGTTAGAGTTTTCTTACCCTAATCATGTGGTTGAAGTTCAATTCTTATCACCGACTTTAAGCACACATTTCAGGAAACAAAGTTTTATCTATTATAGTGTTTGTACTATAAAAGGACCTCATGTTTATTAACAATGTACAACATCATTATCCCAATGCCTAAAAGATTTTTTATTAAAGTGGGTAGGATCAGTTGTATGTATCTAATTCGTATTGATTGCATTGCAATAACATAGAGAAACTCTACCCAATTGATCATTAAAAAGAAGCGCAAATGATTGCGATTTTAAGAGACATTATTCCCATTTTATTTTTTATATGACATATAATGACTTTCATGGCACTATCTATCTCCTATAGTATATATATGTAACCTCACGTATAGAGTTCAATAGGGTGGATCAATCTACTATATGTTGAGTTTGGTATGTTCTTTTTTTGTTTTTTGTTTTTATTTTTAAGCTAATTAATCTTAACATGGTTGTCACACTGTTATGTGTAAAAACAGTTACGTGTGCCCGTATATAACCTCAATATGGGATCCAGAAATGATGAAGAAAACAAGATAAAGCTTAATACACCAACAAAAAATATAACTATGATAAAAATCAACCCATTACCTCTTATTTTTGTATCATAGTAAATATAGTAAATACAAGTAGTGCAGTTGTATTTACATGATACAAAACTGTTATAGTGTAAAATATTCAACAAGAAGAAAAAAAGAATTATGGACGGTAGTGCAAGTGATTTATCATGTGGTAATGGGTGAAACTTAGATAAGCTTGATTGTGTAGTCCCCCCCCCCCAACAATATTATAGCCAAATTATTCTTGTTTCAAAAAAATGTAGATCATTAATACTTATATTTTATTACAAACACAATGCATGAATCTTATGTCTAATGTCGATAATACATTCATGACTAATAATACGTTCATGGCTATCATGAGTCGGAAGTCAATCTCACATTATTTATCATTTGAATAAAGATCGATAAGTAACTACGAGTGCTCTTCCCAAAAAGTATTGATTATATGTGTCTCCTTTCAATTTTAAATATGCAAAATACAAATTTGTTCCATATGTCAAAACTCAAACCAATATTATAGATGAGCATTAGAATAAAAACATAAACTCTCTATTTTGCTCCGAAATATATGATTAATATTTGTCAAGGTCCATAGTAGGCTATTAAGTATTTTATACAAAGTAAAGTAATAAATTGTCCATCATAGAACCATATATTTCGTCATCATTCATTATCATTATAATATCAAAGGAAATATCACTCGTCCTTATGCTTCTTACTTATTAATCACCATAGAGTCAATTAATGTACTTCTTGTATCTTTTATTTCCTTCTAGTGCAAGCATACGTAAAGCACATTACTATGTTGATGTGTGGTTGTTCACTTTATATACAGACACAAAATTCTATAAAATAAACTACTAAGTCAAGATGAATATATGTTAACTGTATTTATGATAAAGAAATTTTGTATATGCCAATGACTAAAATGTTGTTAACGCTTAGCATTTACTTTTTCTTAACAACATTTCACCGACCAAAAACTTTTTACACCTAAACAAAAACTGTGTAGAGGAACTAGAAAAAAGTTCATGCACGCCATGCGTTACAATTGGTCCCTAAGCAAAATGTTCAGTTGGTTAAAGCCAAGTACTTCAACTCCATACCTCATGACTAATACGCACATAAAGCAACGTGATATTCTCAATTGAAGAATGAAAATTAGTTGTTAAACTTAATGTTCATCTCCACATCCACGAGAACTAAGCACTAATCCATGTAAGGAAAACATGAACGCGCTTTTACTCTCCTTAATAACCTCTCTATATATAAGCCATGGCAAATACTTCCTTACAAGCAACATTACTACTTGCAATTCAAAAATTATGAAGTGTTTCGTGTATGCTTTTTGCCTCTTTGTACTCTCTCTTATGTTGGAGGTAAGTGAGGCCACAAATTTGAATGTCACCAGTAATCTCAACACAACATCTTCGCCATGGCTCAAGAGAGTGACGAACCCAAGAGTGCAAGCACAAGCGCGAGGGTGTTGGAATAGACCATGGATTTGTTCATTCGGACAATTCCCACCCAGTCGATTATGTTGCATGAATCGTTGCGTTGATGTTACATCCGACGTCCTAAATTGCGGTCTTTGTGGCATTCGATGCCCCTTTACGTGGCAATGTTGCAGGGGAGTATGTGTTAATGTCAATATCAATCCTTTTCATTGTGGTAGATGCTTAAATAGATGCCCTATTGGTAGACCATGTTTGTATGGGATGTGTGGTTATGGCGCTCAACCATCTCCATTTCCATTCCCTTTCCCTCCAACATTACCCGGCCCTCCTTTTCCTTTTCCATTTCCTCTCCCTCCGGGACTTCATCAACCGCCTTCTCCTCGTCAGCAGAAGCTCCAAGAAGATTGAAGGAACATGGTCATCTTTGTGTCTCTGGAACTTAAACATGCATGGTCATTCTTATGGCTAACTTAGCTTTAAATTGTCATTCTTTTTTCAAGGGTGATCATATGTCTAGGTGAATAGTGTTATGTTTCTCTTATAGTAGTGTTTCATGTCATCGTTCTGATTAAAATTATTTATTTCCGTAATAAGTATGGTGTAATATTATATTTGAACTATATGAGCAAGGTTTTGATGAACATTGATGATAGACCTTTTACAATACTTCATTTTAGTCATAAGTTTTCACGGTAAAGATAATAAATTTTGGTAAAAAAAGTTGCACCTTGCTACTAAGTACTCTCTTCGCCTCATTCATTTTCACTCATTTCATTTTGGTCCAACGTTTAGGAAAATGCAGGTGGGTGGGATAGATAGAGCACTTACAAGGGCAATAATGTAAATTAGTGTGCGAACCTTTTAGCTTTGTAACACTCCACTTACAACACTAGTAAGGGCAATAATGTAACATCACCCACAAAATACTTACCATAAAAAGAAAATGGAGGAAAATGATTGAGACACCCTTAAATAAAATATGAGGGAAAATGACTAAAACGGATAAAGTACCAATTATTAGCTCAACTTCCTTTATAAATTTAGAAAGGACAAAAGGTGTCCACATTAACATATTTTTGTTTGAAGCCTTGGACATGATAGGATACCTATCAACTTGTATCTAGTTTGCCAACTATGTTTGTGCTTTGTCAAGTTTACACCTAGTCTAGCAAGAAAGTGTGAGAAATAAAAGGCTCTTCTCGATTTGAAATTGCTCTACATGTCTTGGAAATGCATAATCCTTAATTTTTGACTAGCGAGAGTAATGCATCAAAACTAAAACGAGTGACAATATTACTACTTCCATGTAAAACATGAATACATTATTTTGGTTTGAAATGTTTTTCATAGAGCGAAGGTCAAGTAGATAGCCACTTGATAGAGGACTCTAAATGTTCCGAAGTAATATGGAATAATTCAACCTTGATACTTTATTGATGGTAACTCAAAATTTGCTTTTAGAGCTATGAATAACTATGTATAGTGAACATATAACAGGATATTGGAAACCCGAACCTCAGAATATGAAAATTTCATATCAAAATAACTGGTTAAATGACTAAGTGTATCTATTGTAGAATGTTTTCTTTCAAGAATTCAAGAGATATAATGTATCAAAGTAACCAAAAAGTTTCAAAATCAAATATGTCATATTTTTCTAGGTTTTAAAGGAGGCACTGAGTCGCAAATGATATCGAATTCTTAATCTCTTGATTTGAGTAAAAGAGTTTTAACCATATGATTTTATATAAATGCCCTATGAATTGGAGAAAAAGGATGATAAAACTACTCAAGATATGAACATTAATGTTTACCTTTAAAGTGTAGGTTTATCATAATTGTCATGGCTTGAATCCTTCAATCAATGATAAATATAGAATCTATTTTCTTTTACAAGTTTTAAGCAACAACTTGTGTAGTTATCAAACATTCAATACAATTCGTAAAAACTTTTTACCTGATTTTGGATAATCCATTAATTTAACCCCTTAAGTATCCAATAAGCTTATTTGCCTTTTGCACAAACCAAGTTCAAACTCTCTGAATTAACCAGACCTTTTAACTAATCCCAATAATCTGTTTACCAAATATGAGCTTTATCATATGTCTTGTGGGAGTGAGTCTTACATGCTGTTTTCTCGAAATCCTATTAGCCAAACAGAATGAAGACTCAATTTTCCATAACCCATTTGCCAAGTATTTTGGACAACCACTAATGAAATCAAAGGCAAATCCAAGCTTTACACTTGAAAAGAAATTATTAAAAATCGAGATTCGGCAAAAAAGTGTTATTGCTTTCCAACATGGAGGATTTTATGTGTTTTTCATAAAAGTCAACACTTGTAGCAGACGGTCGAACTATAAATTATAGTAAAATGTACGACACTTTTGATCAAGCACTACCGCTCAATTCTTCTTTAATTTAGAGTTTTGAAATAAAATAAAAACTAATAACCTTTTAAAAAAAATATATATTTTAAGAATCACACATGAAAAACTGAATGGTCTATCTTAATCTTGAAAACTCACCGATTCTCCTATCATAATATATTTTTTAATTGTCTTAACCAAATATGTATCTATGAAGAAACATAAAAAAATCCATAGTATTACTCTCAAATTTAAACGCACATATATTAATCTTAAAAACTCATACAATTATTTTGAAAATCCATTCTCCAATCATAATATATTACTTAGTTGTCTTAACCAAATATGGGTGTACGCAAATTATACTATACGTCTATACCCCTTGGGGTATGGGTCTCTTTGTGTCCCCACAAGAATATGTGCAAATTATTAAAAGCGTGTGTGTAATTCATTGACTTATACGAAGTATGTGCAAAAAGTTTTTTTTTGCATTTTCCTTAAGTTATATGTGTAAATCAGTAAAAGTTCATGTGCATTTCCTAATCATTAGAATCAGGGGACATGAAAATGTATATATATCTCCATTTCTACTGTATAAGTATTGATTTTGTATAAAGAAACTTAATAAGAATAATAGTAACAAAATTAGGAAAACCCAACAGAAATAATAAAGACAAACCAAAAATAAAAACCAAATTAAAACCCATATTTTTATTTAAAAAAAAATCATTTTCCATCATAATTTATTACCCCATTGTCTTAAAAATACAGCAACACTCTTGTAGGACCGTCCGTCTTTTTATAACTTACAAAAAGACCAACCCGTAAAAGGCCCAAATAACTCTTCATCAACCTCTCACCACTACCTCCTCCACCCCACCCCTGCTCCAACGCCACCACCCTCTCCACTG
>CAAKMY010103903.1:0-10125 GCA_901111285.1 Corrigiola litoralis | reverse complement strand
TTTTGCACATATGCTGTAAAATATTCTTGTGTTGATTGCAATTTACAACAATAGAACTACATTAGATTACTTTTTGGACAAATTATATACATTGTTGTTAAACATTAAACTATCAAAAAAGTAAACTAAGCTCTCTAATAATGCTTCATGTTGTAACTTATTTGTACCATTTTTCAATGATAAACAACCAAAAACTCCTTTTTAGCTAGTCATAGCAAATTATCTCAAAGAATGCTCCAAACATACTCTTATAGTCGCGACGAAACCCTGTTTTAGGGCCCGTCTCGAAACGGGTTCAAAATTGCTATGACCGAACTTGACATAATGGAATATAGAACCATTGGTAAAGGTTAGACTATAAGATCATAATGAGTGCTTCTATTTTTACTACTTAAAAACTTTAAATCCAAAAATAACCCTTCTAGGGGGCTTTTTTTGGAGATATCAAAGGTGCAATGCGATTTTCATATCATTCGCATTAATACACTCCCGAGCGGCAAATTTATGGCCATTCAATGTTCTAAGTAATTATCTTATGATCTACTTATCCGGTTAATGTTATGGTTTCGCGCTTGGTATATATAGAGTATCAATATAATTTGACATCAACCCAACACTTTAAGAAAGTATTGTCTAGCCTGGCGACTCTCCCTTAAGGAGTGTCGGTTGATCTAGCCAACCCCTTTCCTTTCAAGTATATTATCGAATGTTTTTGGTCAAAATACACGAAAATGAGTTGTTGAACAAGTGGGGGGGGGGGGGGGCTCTTCAAGTCATTTGTACTTGGATGGCCAAACAACCTGATTAAAGAAGGAAAATGAGAAGCACCCACCGGGTGTTATAATTTTTGTACCCACCTCTCACATGATTTTACTAATTGGTTTTTCTTTTGTAAAAATAAAAATTGTTGTGAGAGAGTGGTTGCCAAAATGGTAACTATCCAGTGAGTCTATATCATCTTCGAAAAATCATATTCATCCACCCCTCTCACATCATCTTTTCCTTTTCAATTTCCTTTCAAATATAGAGGAAGATGATATAACCATATAGGCCAACCGCACAAACCTTATAGGAAAATCATACTCACCCACCGAGTGGGTACAAATTTCACACCCACCCTCTCACATGATTTTTAAAAACCATTTTTATTTTTAAAGGTAAAATAAATTATGTCAGAGGGTGGGTGTGAAAATTGGTACCCTATGCATCCCATCGGAGGGTTTCCATTTTAGTACTCATCCTCTCACAAGAATTTGTAAATTTATTTTTATTTTCATATATGGAAAATTGTTGTGAGAGGGTGGTTGCCAAAATGGTAACCACCCGGTGAGTCTTTTTATCCTCCAAATGAAAAAAAGTTGATGTGAGAGGATGATTACCAAAGAAAAATCATATTCACCCACCGGGTGGGTACCAATTTGGTGCCCACCCTCTCACATAATCTTTAAAAACCATTTTGATTTTTAAAGGTACAATAAATTACGTGAGAGGGTGGGTGTGAAATTGGTACCCAATTACCCACCCGGTGGGTGTGTATCATCTCCCTTTTACCAAATGGAAGATGATAGAGGCCCACATGATGGCTACCAAATTGGTATCCACCCTCTCACATATATTTTTTTGATTCTAAAAATAAAGGAAAATTTACTCACCCACCGGGTGGGTACAAATTTCACACCCACCCTCTCACATGATCTTTACAAACTATTCTTATTTTTAAAGGTAAAACAAATTATGTGAGAGGGTGGGTGTGAAAATTGGTATCCATCCGGTGGATGTGTATCATCTCCCATAAATAAAAGAAAAATGAAAAGATGTTGTGAGAGGGTGGTCACCAAACCGGGTGGGTGAATGTCAGTAAGCATCAAATAGGTGAATATGATTTTCCAAATTTAGAAGTCCAACAATATTTGTGAGAGGGAGGCTAACGGGATGGGCCTTTTATTTTCCCTTGTATATTGGGATTTTAACATGGGTGTATTAGTATTTTGAAGGTTGCGTTAAGTAAATCATTCTTACTAAAAAAAAAAAAAACATCCCACACTAACAACCCACCTTCCCTCCCTCCAACGGTCATATTTCTCACCACTTTCAAATCCCAAACCCACAACACTTACTCACACACTCATTTTCTACATCATATTTTCTCTTCAAGACCACTGATTAACTAAAAAAATGGCAACCCAAGAATCAACCGAAATAATATTAGATCCAGAGACCCAATTTCTTATCGAAATGCGAATAAAATCCAACGCAAACCCACCTCAAGAAGACCAAGAAGAAGACGGATATGAATGGGATAAGTTTAAAGAGAATGTCAAGCCTTTGAAAAGAGGTCGTAATGTTAAGTTCTTGAATGATGCGCTTAAGTCTCATTACTCTCATATTCCTCTTAAGCAATCTCTCCTCCTTACTCGCAGGTAGTATCTTTTTCTTTTTATTGATTGGATATTTTGCAGCATTGTTTAGTTTTTTTTTTTTAATATTTTTTTGGTATATTGTTTCAGGAAGTTGATCGAGGCGATTGATGAGTATAGTGGGGATGACCCTCTTCAGCCGTGGCTTCAGTATGGTCCTCTTTAGCCCTTTTCGGTTTATTTGGTGTCGAGGATATGTTTTAAATTAATTGGTCGCATTTGAGTTTTGTCATTTTGGCTGAGATAATAATTTTATGAGACTTTTGTGGTCAATGTTTGCTAGTTTGATTGAAATATATGATGTGATGCGTATTGTTTTTGAGAAAAATATAGGCCTCATTCGACTTTTTTGGTCAAAGTTCGCTGATTTTGAGGACGATGATAAGCTTATGAAATGTACTTGTATGTGTGTAAGGAAGCTGTTTTTACTGAAAGCACATAAATTTTGTGTACTGAAGGTGTATAAAGTGGGTTCAAGAGGCTTTTCCAGCAGCCGGGGATTCCTCCGGACTATTACTCATATATGAACAATGTGTTCGGACGTTTTGGCATGATGATCAGTATAAGGACGACCTTCGCTACCTGAAAGTTTGGCTCGAATATGTATGTTATTATAATCATTTGCAGCACTATCGATATGACTTTCTGAGTTGTTCCTCTGTAATAGGTGTTAAAGTCTATGTTCTTAACTTGTTTTCAGGCCGAAAATTGTGCTGATGCAGAGGTGATATATAGATTTCTTGATGCCAATAAGATTGGCCAGACTCATTCAGCATACTACATATCCTATGCTTTGCATTTGGAATCCAAACACAAGATCAAAACTGCTAACGAAGTTTTTAATCGAGGCCTATTAATGTGAGCTCATGTATTACTTTTCGCGCATTCTTCACAGTATGTATGTTTGTATGAACACGAGTACAATAATTGGTTCTTCGACTATTGCACATGACTTGGCTAGTGTCTTTAGACCATTTTCTATCTGCTTTCATTAGCTATGTCATCCACAGATTTCAGGGTAGGGCCACTTCTATTTGAGATAGGGCAACTGCATACTAATTAGACATTGACAACCCGAGGTTTGCGCTGTACTAGTCCTCTTGATGCTGTAAACATCTGCGTCAGCTTGCTAATCACATACAGTGTGCTCTGACTGCATACTAATTAGATATTGACAAACCGAGGTTTGCGCTGTAGTGCTGTACTAGTCCTCTTGATGCTGTAAACATCTGCGTCAGCTTCTTAATCACATACAGTGTGCTCTGACTGCATCTCAAAATGAGCTACAACACTCTTTCTACACTGTAGGTTTCCCAGGGGATTACAGACTTAGGCCTTTAGGTCGGTATAATTTTTGTTTCGGATAATTGTAGAGTCAAAGGTTTTGTGCTAGGGAATTCTATTTGGAATGAAGTAGCATGACCATAGATAAACAGATGAAATAACTTGCCTAGGAGGGAAATATTATCAGACAAAACTAGTTTTTCTACCTGATGAAGTCTTTCCCTTGTGCTTCACTGAATTGGTTATATGTTCTTTTCAAATTTGAATGTTAATGACATATTTGATATGGAATATCTCACTATGCTCAATAATATTTGCCTTATGCAGTTACATAATCAAGCCTTAGTTCATCTCTTCTAATATTATGATCTTGTTTCTTCCATGTCAAATAACACTATATAACTGTTGTTTGTGTAGTTTTGTTTTCTTAATTTGAATGTCTTTAGTTGTGAAAATTAGCCAATTATTCCAGGATAAGAAGTGGTCTGAGGGGTTCTCGTCTGCAGTATTTCTTTCCTTAATTTACATTTAGCTAATGGAGGTGGAGGCTTAGGAAGAGCTGTGGCATATACAAGGAGCACAAATTTCTGATTTTAACCGTAGGCTAAGCAGAACATATGAGAGGAGGTGTGGTAGCGGACATTAGGATAGCAAGAAAGATGTAAGAAATTGAAGACTATGTTTTGTGGATGGAGAGGATTCCAAATTTATGACTTGACCTTCTGAGAGAAGTATTTAGAACCAATGACCAAGTCCAGGGTTGCTCACCAGAAATAGATTGTCATTCCTGGTTTCAAAAGAGTTCATTGGGTGTGATCAACAGGAAGAAAGAAGCTCATTGTATTTCTCCGTCTTCTTAATTTCCGTTCTATTGGCATTGGGGGTTCTGTAGATTTGCTTATTAGGCTCAAGCAAAAGCCAGCTAGAGGAGGCTTATCACAATATTCCCGTCCAGTTGTACACTTTTACAAGCTTGCTCCAATGTGGAATATTGGAATCCAATCTTTGAGTTGCCTCTTTCTGCTTCTGACAACAAATTGCTTCTCTAAGTTGTCTAAACCTGTTGTGGATATTCCCATTTGGATCACATTTTTTCTGATTGTCTATAAAAAGATTTTTTATGGATCAACACTCTTTCTGATTAGTGCTTTCCTATGCACAGAAATGCACAACCACTTCAAAAAATGGAAGCAGCTTACAGGAAATTTCTAGCTCGCTCGATGGGAAGATCTCAAACCAACAGTGTTACAGCTGTATGTCTTATGCTGCCAACCTGTTAGCAGTTTTTAGTGATTGCTAAAACCATTATGACTGTCATTTATTAAAACAAAATTGCAATACTTCAGGAAGGTGCAACTGAGGATAATCAACAAGTTCGAAGCTTTGGTACCGTGCTGTCTAGGGATGAAAATAGTAAGCATTTCATCCGACCAGATTAAGAAGTGATGTGTAATGTCTATCCATTTTAGTTCTTCTTTGCCTTAACAGTTCTTTCTTTGTTCCAGGAAGTCACCAAGTAAATATTTCAGGCATTCCCAAGAAAAACTTTAAGGGAAATAGGTAAGAGACAATAGTTGCTATCAAGAGTTTTAGAAGTAAGGTTTGCAGACACGACTGAGTAAGATGGTTTTATGTGACTAACTTGTTCTTTCCATGATTGTAGGGGCGAGCGGATTCCTATGTCTTTCTATAAAGATAATGATGTTGAAAATGTTTCCGCTCATCCGCAAGATTTACCATGGGACAGTCTTGGCACACACAGAGATCGAAACAAAGAGAATAAAGCAATCCCGGGAAAGTGGACGTCATATAAGGTCAATATATTCATTAGCACTTGCTGCCAGTTCTTTAAAATAAAGTTTATAGTCGCGAAAAGTTATTGGAATTGAGGCTATAACATGCTAACAAAGTCTACTACTTACAGGTTCCTCAGCGACCCAATACTAGACTTGCAGTACCTGTCACTCCAGCCATCGCAGTCTTTGTTGATGAGGATAATTCTGAGTAAGTATTGTAGAATGATGAGTACTGCATTGACGGCATGGAAGTCGGAAACCCTTTATAGAAGAATGATTTTCCAGTAGCAATATAATTGTCACATACTCATATCCTACATTGAAAATGTTTTATGACGTTGCTGCTGCCAACATAACTGTCTATACTTCCCATTTCAAGTATCAAAAGTATTAGTTAGCTTCTTGCAAAGATAGACTCTGGTTGTTCTTAGTACTATTTAGTTTATTGCTGACGGAATGTGAAACCCAAACCGCAAAAGACCGCAAAAGATCTATATAGAGAAAGGGACATTTGCATACATGTCCTATCAGCATTGATAAGTTGATTGCAGGCTGCATAATCTTTCTCTAACCAGAAGTCTTTCATTGATCTTGTATCTTGTGCAGCTTGCATCAGACTCGTGATGATTGTCAGAAGTCTTCGATTCTGCAATTAAAGGAGAGGGACGACCATGAGCTCAAAAGGTATATTATCTTAACGTTATACGGATTCCATTTGTCACACTGTAGTTTCCACTTTCCACTTCAGTGTACCTTACATTGGTAGCTATTCGTGTGCAGGGAAACGGACTTACTCAAAGAAAATCCGCTTCGTAACTTCCCTATTCACAGTTTTCCGCGATGACCAGCCTGCCTTAAAATTAATTTGGGTATCCAGTCATTTGTTGTTTGTTTGTAAGAGTATGGATCAACATGGATGATCCATTCTCAATAAATTTTCGTAAAATGTTGGAGGGGAATGTCCAATCCCTTTCCTGTGTAGTTGAGTTTTGCTATTCTTGTACCAACTCTATGCATAACGGCCGTGTTCGCCTTTCCACACAAAACTTTGTTCTTGTTTAAAGGAGTTTGCTTCTTCCTGAAATTCCTACAGCAGAGATATTGATCTCTGCTGTGGAGGGGCTCACCAGTAATAACATACTAGCGACCAAATAATTGAATTTATTCTACCATGCCATTTTTTAATGCTACCATGCCATTTGTTTTGTTTAGTGAAATGGCTACTGCCCTCAGAAAGAACTCATCTGGAGAGGCAGGTTTGCAATGTGCTTCATTGTATTTTAGCTATGATAGAAAACTTGACATCCAATGAGTTCATTTCCTTAACTTGTACTCAATAATAATAATAATGTCATTGCCGGAAGCCAAAACTGAAAAGGTTTTTCTGAATCAAGGAAGTAAGAAATGGGAAGGGAATTTTCCCTTTCCGATTTCTAACAGCGAGCTTTTTGAGCATCAACATTCTGCTGACAAGAGGCTTTGAATGCTACAGAATTCTAACGTCCTTCCTGTCTCCTTAATGTCCTCAGCGCTACAGTGAATGGCAGCATCCCTTGCGTCCTTCTTGCATAGAGTATTAATTAACATCCTGCAATCTGTGTCAAATGTGATTGATTTGTAACAGCGATCAGTGGCCCATTGAGGACGGTGCAAACAGGCCAATAAAATTCAGTGTGCAAACTGGATTCTGCAAAACAAGCCTCATCACCACTACCCACACTGTTACGAGTTAGCGACCATGGTTAGAGAAACCCAGTACGACCTAACCGCCCCTGGAAGTATTCGCATTCCAAGAGCTGTCAATGCTACCAACAAGATCAGGTTGCGTAGGTACTTCCTTAGCACCAAATATGGACCCCATAAAAACCAGGCGGATCATTAGCCTGAGCCTTACAAAAGCTCTATTCCAGCTTTTCATAGCCTTGCCAAACTCCACCACTAGCAGTTGGAGTAACAGAGGTACCCCAAAACATAACATCATTTTTGTAAATCCAGATGGCCCGCAGTATAGCAACAAATAGAATAGCCAAGTTCACATCACCCTTATCTTGCATTATTTACCACAGACGATCAAAGACCCACTATATCTCAGAGGAAGCAACCTTAGAACACTAGAACGCCACATTCTATTAGTAACATAGCATTCTCAAAATATATGCCCTTCACCCCCAGATGAGCTACGACAGCCAGGGCATTATTTAAGGCCCCAAATTTAAGGCCCCAAATAAAAACTTTTCATTTTGGTTAGAGTCTTACAGATCAAAGGACCAGAATTGCTTCCAAAAGTCTAGCTCCTTTTTCGGACACATCACATCAGCTATACGCTTGATTGCAAAAGCAACACCCTTTTCAACTATACTTCCACGTCCCGATAAAAGAAGTCATCCTCATGAGAACGAGAAAGATCTATTACCTATATGTAATCAGTAGATGGGGAATCAATAAACTTTACCTTCCTAAGATCCCAAGAGAGATGTGATATGAGGAACAGCTCAATTATTCCTAAACTTAAGACAACACACAACGTACACATAAAAAGATTTATCCTAGAAAGATCACTGTCATTAAAATCAAACAAACATAAACCAACACAATTGATCCTTTATAACTTATGAGCCATAATGTGCAGCCAATTTGTACCATCAAACTCATCAAGGAAGATATGACAACCAGTGGACCAGTGATTTCCGTTGTCCAACGCTCCGATTGTCTACAATCTTCATACAGCAGAAACACCAATATTAGTGATTTTAAGACCTCTTAATCCCATAAATGAGCATATTAGAGATTATCACAGTACAACTTGCGACAATCAAAAGCGTGAACTCCAATAATAGAACATATGGAGAGCAAAACAAAAGTCTTGATATTACTTCCCACAGTTGGCAAACACAAAATACAAATAAACAGCTAGACGTTGAAAGTTAATTACGCAACACATATTGGAATGCACCATCAAGACAGCAACAAAGACTCCTCTCAAGAATCTATTAATGAGGCAAAAGATACCAGTGGTATATCTAATGGAGCAAATTTAGTTATCGTCTAGCATCATCTCTTTGGCAGAAAGTTGGTGAAGTATTGAGCAAAATGTTTGGTCACTCATCACTTTTAATCCACCAGGTAGTTGAACATATCTTCCATTAAAACTAATCTGGCACCTTGGCGAACTCCTTGGGTATCCAGACAGCTCCTTGCAAAAGGACATCTCCTCATCCAAATCATCCAAACTGCATTCATATTGAGTTTGAGCAATGCCATAAAAAACAAGCCACTCCAAAGCTGGGGCATTACTGAGCATGTACTTTGCCATATTTAGCTTTTGTTTTCCATGCTCAAGGTCTCGTATGTGCAACTTTATCCTCTTCACATGCTGCAATAGACGAGCAGGTGGAGGTTCAAGGAGTTGATTCAAGCCAGAATCTGCTGCACCAGGACTAGCACTCAGGGGCAAGCCCAAATCTGTCAGGTTAGGAAAGATCAAGTGCTCGTCACCTAAGCCCTTAAGACAGCTTAGTGTTACAGTTAATGCTTGAAGTACACTGACATTAGAAATCACGGGTAAGAGCGACGACACTAGGGCCTTGCTAATAGCAAATATTCCGGCTGCACGCAAAGCAATCGGTTTCTTGACGAAAGAACAAGTCAGGAAAGTAGCAAATAGAACAAAGGTAGTCAGTTTGGGAGCATCAATCACAATCTTGGTAGCGGTAGCCTTTGAGAACATGAGTTGCATCGTCTTCAAACTCGGACATGATAAATTCATAACAACAGAATAATCCCCTTTATCAAAGTCCCAACTGCCAGTCTGATACAAGTACAATTCTTCGAGTAACGGGCAAGAGCTAGTCAGCTTCGAAACAAACCCACATTGAGCAGCAGAAACACTCAAATGCAATTTCTTCAAACTAGGCAGATTGATAGCATCAGCAGGCAGATTGTGATCAAGAGTAGTGAAGATGTCAAGCACAGCCAAGGATGGGGTCTGAAAAATGCAATGCGGCAGCGTGAATGGCGCTATACTCGACCTGCGTGAACCCTCAGTTGTCACCCTAACTCTCTCAACATTTCGGTCGCAGAGAAGACGAAGCCAGGATTTAATGACAGGGCAAAGCGGTACATGTTGAGGGTCGGGAAGACGAAGACAGAAACTACGGATGCGCAGTGATGCGAGACGGGACATGAATTGGTCCAAACCGGTGTACAACTCGGAGCTGCTTCGTCTGAAATGGCGGCAGTCGATGTCGATAGAATTGACTTGGGTCCAGAGAGTGCGCCATCGGTGGGATAAGACGCTCGTAGAGACCGCGACTTTGGTGGGGAGGCGAGACAGGATTTCGGCAAGAATGGCGTCCGGTAAGGAGCTTAATGGGTCTAATTCTTGCTCATTGAGTCTGCTGGTTGTTGTCATTGTCGTCTTTCGTTTCTTGATTCTTTGACCCATTTCGATCAACACCACAAATGGATATTTGTCTGAAAGCTACAGTTCACAATTTGGCACTCTTACTCTCTGCAAGCAAAAGAAATTGCTGTAAATTAGTAATTTATGAATATCACCATCTAAACAATATACAGTTACCACATATTTCCAGAAAAGTTGTTAGGAGTAATAGATGTATATAATCTTT